>JAUZNC010027217.1:0-20524 GCA_034780395.1 Vannuccia rotundouncinata | reverse complement strand
AATGGTACAATTTGAAGTAATTTAAAAGTTAGAAACGACAGTTTCATATACCTAAGTGCTAATCAATAAAAGGAAAAATTAAGTCGAAATAGATAAAGCAAAAGGACAGAATGGAAATCCTTAGCATCCCCAAATCAATAATACTAAAGAAAAATATTTATTTCCAAGTGAGCATATGATGCAGGCATATACGAAATAGCTTGACGTCGGAGTATAAAAAAGTAATAAATCATGACATTAATTTCGTTTTCAGAGAAAAAAATGAGATATTTCTTTAATTATTTATTGAATAAATTGTTTGATTCATTGTAACATTAATATATAATATGAGTTTAATGGTAACCGAACAAAGATAATAATTAATTTCAATAATTAATTGAATCATTAATGGATGCGCTGATTTTATTTCAGAACTAAATTTATATTAATTATGTTAATTTAGACTTGGCTGCAATTGATAAGTTTGCGTAAATAAGTCGTTTGCAATAGCATTCCTTCTTTAACTTTTGATTGGAATAATTGGAACAATGATCAAAATGATTAGAAACCAAATTTGTATCGATAATTATCAATTATTTTAATTTATTTAGGCTTCATTATGAAAAGTTTGAGAAAAAGCATAAATATGGATAATTTTATGTTTACTGCAATGATAACAAGTTAAATAAAGTGAGTGAGTTGTGCAATACTAATTTAAATGAATCAATTAACTCTACTTCAAAAATTGTTTGAATATTAAGTTTTTACGATTTTAAAAGATATTTTCTGGATTCATTAACTTATTTAAAGATGATCAACAAGTTGGACAATGTCTGGAAATCAACCTGCTCCACGAACACTAAAATCCCCGGTTCGAACCTCAGTAGCGCCACTATTAAGACTGTTTGGTGGACAGGGTTCCGAAAGTGATTAAAAGAAAAAGTGTTGTAAGACAACTACCGCCGTCCCGACAGATAAGTGGACAGGTGGCTTCAGGAGCAGGTCATAGCCCTAGAACCGAGATAATTGGTTGTCACTTTGCCTGAAAATGTGTGCCGCCCCCCGTGGTGTCTGTTGGGTATTGGCTACTCTGTAGCTTGCGAAAGTTGCACACAATTGCGAGATTCACACTTTGGCTTTGAAAAAATGGCTTGAATTGGCTTCTGCCATCTGGGCCGATACCAGACTCGAAAATAGAGAGAGAGAGATTTGGCAGCGAGACATGGACGGTGACAAAACAGCTGGTACATGCGTCTCCTATACGTAGAGCAAAAAATATGACATATAGAGATCATGTCACCAACGCTACACTCTACGACAGCTTTCAAAAAGTGTCAAAAACAGTCCAAGAACGTCGACTCCGCTTCATAGGATCTGCCAGGGGACAGTTTCCCGATTTCACATTGCTCGACATCAAGAAGGCGGTGTGGAGAAACCTATGTGATCAGACTTTCTCACTTATTTTATTCAAAGACTCGATACATTTTTTTTCATATGTTTCTTCTGTTGCACATTCTTTCTCTGTAAATTGGCTCCCAGTTTTATGCAATAAACTGATTTATAATACTGGTGATAGCTATTAATTATTTCAAATGTGTGTTTCGTTTAAGTAAGTTGGCGACTAGTTCGGAACTTTAATTATAAAAAGTTCTCAGCTGGTCCAACAATTTAGAACTCAAAAAAATATGGAAATTACACCGTTTTTCATATTTGTCATATTTCATACACCGTTTCATTTATATGACAGTACCACAAATAATCAAGTAGTGCCTTATATATTATTAATATATAGTTTATCAGCTGTTAATCGGTATATTTAGTAGAGCTTTTTTATTAGTAATCAGCTCTTACAACTCATCCACATCATGTTTTTTTCTCATGCGTTACATGAAACAATTAAACCCCAGTTCCATCACAAAAAAACGCATTTAGTGTGTAGGCGGTGTGCCTAATATAAAGAACGAGAAGGCAGTTAATTATTTCCACCCGTAATTATATCCGCCCATAGATATACACACAGAACTAGATACGAAATAAGCAATCGCGGACTGTATTTTCGCTATTTAATTTGGAGGGTTTCCGAGAAAGTTGTGTTTAGCTGTGTATTAAAAATTTTGTAATTAGGGGGAGGATTTGATGTCGATGAAGTGTAGAGATTTGGTGGAAAACTGACCATAGAGTTGCAGGCTTCCAAGGAAACTTCAAAATTGATCCTCGTCAGACAGCATTGACATCGGAGTAAGTTCTGCGAAAAGCGATGTATCTACTAGCAATTAATATTGAAACCTCGTCCTAATATGAGTCTACACATTGCAAGTCCTCAATCTTCACGGTCTCCATAGACTCTTGAAAATCAAAGGAATTGCTGATACACAGAACTGCAGACTCGTATAGGCCAAGTGTCCGATTCGGGTAAATATGCAGGTCATAGCTAGGCTTTCCGCGTTTGTTTGATCACTTTCCGGACTTGTTATAACATACATATATTATTAATGTCTTTGGGTGTAAAATACTAAAAGTATTATGAGTTCAAATTAAATTTTGCTTTTATATATTTAAAATTTTCAACAATAGACAGATAAAGTATATATATATAACAAAAACGCTGATTAAGACAAATATCCAGTATTGACAAATTCTGCATGGCAGTAGGAACAGGAGGTCTAAGGCGGCCCACTTAAAATCCATGATAATCTTTGTATCCTTCACATCCAGATACTAGACTGCTATGATTACCTTCATACTATATTAGGTAGCACAATATTACCACTTATATAAATCATTATTAACTTTCTTAATTCAAAATATATGGAATTCTTCATAACTCATTCATTGGTCCATCTAGCTATTTAAAGTCTTTGAACCAAAATCACCACTTGTTGAAGGTAGCTATAGCTATATATTGAGGTGTTGCAAAAACCTGTTTACATTTGTTACAATTGGAATGGTGTTATATGTGAAAAAAACAAATAAAATATTATTCATTTTAGAAATAATGATGTAGTAAAATCTCGAAGCAAACAATAAACACCTTAACTACATGAAAACTACAAATAATTCTGGAAGAAACTTCTGCAGCTGCTAGTAAAATAAGTTATTCCCTGAATAAGGAAAAATATTTGTTTTGAAAGAAGCTCTGGCAAACGGTCATTTCCTGCAAGTCACCGATTTTTTTAATTGCATTTACACTTTGATCTCTGCAATACAAGGATGTTTTGATCAACCTGTTTATCATGTCCTTAAGTCACTAAAATCAGTATTCTTGAAGAAACCAGACCTCATTGACAAACAGCCAAGCATTGATGTTTGCAACTTGTTCACAGAAATATATCCTGGTCAACTACAACTGCTGATATAATCAAATGTTTTTGTGAATTTTCAATTGCCTAGAAAACTCTATATATGGAGAGTATTCATATACTAAAACTGCTTCTGATCTTGCCAGCAACCAATGCTGCAGTCCAAGCAATCCTTTAGTACTTTAGAATTTCTAATTTTCTGTCTATCACAATCTAATTTTGTTCAGAAAGGTTATCTTTAGCATTATAATGGTTGTTTATTGTTTAGGCATACTGAATTAGGCTGTTGTTTTAAATTACTATATACATATAATTGCTCTGTGGAAATACAAAAAATATAATGTATTGTTTAAACTTATTAATTAAAATGACATTGGAAATACTGTCATATTTAAAAAAAATTATGTGTGGGATTTTATTACAAATATTATTGTCTTATGCTCTTACATGCCTGCTGCCTGTATGCACAATATATTGTCACACTTATCATTTTGTATGAATATTTATGGTGCAATATAAATAATTTTATATATAAAAGAATAGGAAAAGGTTAAAATATGTGGTGTACAAAAGATATGGAATGCAAAATAGCTGATGCATAAGATTTATTGAAATTTCTATTTGTTTGAAAATAAAATTGAGTTCTGCATGCACAAGGCCTTGATTGTAATTTTCATAGAAAAAAGTCCCCAATTCAGGCTATGATATGCATTCTTCCAAGCTTTTAATTGAGATTTATAGCAGAGAGTGTTGACATTATTTTACTCCTTTTGGCAGTTTGGCCAAAATTTTAGGCTAATGAATGCTGGTATTATTGTAAGTTTAGTGGGAAAATATTTTCACAGTTTTAACCTCTTCTTTATGGCTTGGGCTGACCCAGTAACATTCCCTTAGTGGCTGGTGTCCAATGTGGACCTAAGATAGGCAGACACTTTATTGTAACAAAATGCACTTAGGAAATTTATATTAGTAATAGCTGCCAGGTGGATGGCACTATATTTTACAATAGCTGCTGGTTTATAGAGAAAGAAAGTTCACTGGATTATAGAAAATTTACTGTAATTCATGAGAGCTATTTTTATAATGCTCTTTCTGCCAACAATCATTGTTGTGCAAATATTACAGATATTTGATTGGTTTATATATTTTCACATACATATATTTAGCCTTTTCTGCCTACCTTTCTTTGTATAATTAGGTGAGCAAACAGCATTGTTAGACAGGAAACTAACTAATTATATGGATTTCTGAAAAATCATTGAGAAGCTTCATGCTTTAAAGCACTTTATAAATATAGTTTTATTATTATTATTTGTTTGTTTTTGTCATGAACATAACAAATAATACATAATCAAGACAATTTTTTTTTAAAAAAAATAGTTATATATATTTACTTTATAATTTTTATAATATATTACCAATAGTTAGGTAATTTTCATAATTTGTGTAGCTATTTCAATATATGTACCTATGTCCTATATATAGCTATTTGTATAATAATAATAAAATTGATTATTCTTAGGTAATAAATATATAAGTAAAATTTTAGAAAATATAGCAAAAATTACAGATCAATTATAATATATGCATGAATATAATTTTATTCAAAAAAATATTATATAGTTAGATACCTATGCTATTCTATAAATTATCCAGATTTTGACCATTAATTACTTAAAATATTTACATTAAATAAACAGTTTTTCATTACATTATTATTTGTAATTGCTTATACTGTCCTGTATGGGGCATTAGGATGGGGCATTAAGCCCCATATAATTACTCCAGTAAAACTAAATGTTAGAAGAGGACTACATATTGTGAAATGTATAAGGCAAAATACAGTACTAGAGAAGTAATCTTACTAATTTATTTTTTATTAAAATAACCATTTCTCTATTATTTCACAAATATTATGTTTGTATTCTTTCACATAACTTTTTAGTGCAAAAATATATATTTATTATAAACATTATTTTATGTAGAATAATGCTTGATTGTGCTTATATATTAGTTTTATATTATTTATTTTTAAAATATATTCTAATATAAACTATTATGAATGTATATTCAGCTATATACATAATTATAGGTTATCATATTAAATCATTTTGTAAAGCTCATCATACTAAACTAATTTTTTACAGAAATATAATTAATAATCATTGTGTTTTTCACTTAATAACATTATTGAGGCTTAAATTATAAGGACATATAGAATGTCTGCTAAGAGTAATCTGAGATTCTATTGGTAATTTGCATAGCTGATGCAGCAAGACATTGGTTATTTTCTATAGCCATAAAGTAGATATTGATATATGCTATCCTGCAGCCAGAAATTAAGGAATGCATATTTTGTATTGTTGAGTGTGCAGGTGGCTTATCAGTAGATAAAGAAAAGAAATATTGAGAGGGCCCTTCAGCCCAAATAATCAGAAAAGTAGTAGATAGATCGATATCTCTATTGTTATAGATAGATCTGCACAGATAAAACGATTCATAAATTATGATTTATATATAATATTATTAGTATTATGGAATTTTACTTATGGCATATTTTTTGTTCAAATTACTAAATATTAATTTAGAAATATCACATATATATTTATATGGATCAAAATTTAAAAAACATATGTTTTACTTACCACAAACAGATAATAAAGACATTTCTGTCAGAAAATTAACACCATTAAAACTGTTTTAAAAGATATGTATATATGTATACTAATGTATATAATATTCATACATTTAGTTTATTTAATGTCGCCGGTATTTGTTGAATTCATTTTTATATATTTGTTTATTATATTTAAACAAGATAATAAATTTTGTATATTTGTTATCTTTAATTTTGAAATGTTCTATTAAAATTACTTCATGAATCGTGTGCCAACATAAATATTATATTAAAATCTTTAAATAAATATAACAATAATTTTAAACATATTACTAATATAAATTAATAATTTATATTTTTTTAAACGAAACTAATATTGGATATATATATATAGATTGATTCTATATTATTCATGATTCTAGATATTTGATATTTAAGTTGGTACTGCACCACGCTAATTTAATAATACGGTTCAATTTTAAATTTCTAAGGTTTTGTTCCGCTCCTTTGCTCTGATAGCCTATAAAATGACATAAATTTATCAATATGAATAATATGACCTATATATGACATAAATACATCAATATAATTTAGATATTTATATATATTTAATTTTGTCAATATTCTATGAATATATTATTGAATAAAAACCATTGATATACTATCTTGCTTTAAGCATATACATATTAAAGCCATTTGTAATAGGCAGTTAGCTCTATATATGCTTTATATATATACCGGAAAATTGGTGTTGTTTTTAAAAGTCTACAATTCATAAAATATTTAAGAAATTATCTCGAAACCTGCAATTTATAAATGCCCCATATACATCATGAATGTGTTTAAAGATTATTTTATTCCGAAAAAGCATATTACATACGTATTGGCCCCTGTCTCGATATTTATTTCAATCTCTTCAAAGTTTATACTCATTCAGAGATAATTACATCTAGACTACATTATAGACGGTCTATTTAATCAAATATACCTAGTATGCATAACTTTTCATTCCGGAAACTCATATAGTAGACATTAACTTGCTCAGTTCAAAATAATGATGAAAACTTCGAAACTAAAAACAATGTTTCTATTCAGCTTGCAAAATGTTAATTATACATTAGAAGATATACTTAATCATGCAATACCTACTTTGAATTTTGAAATATTACCATATAGTGGAACTACATTCATTTTATATTTCATTTATTAAGGTGTGAGCTAACCCACTTTTTGACATTTTGGCTTTAATATAATTAACACAAGATAATATATAACACATTTATTTAAGCAATGAAAAATATAAAAACCTAGAAGAAACTTTCCAATTTTCTAAATTGTTTAACATAATAAAACTCTCTATACAATGATAATTAAAGAATATATACAAGATACTAGATAATAATTGAATTGATACTTTGAATAGAAACAAACATTTTACATATTAGTTAAAATAAGCGTAAATAATTAAATGATATTTTACAAAAGTATCCACAGCCATTGTCTAAAAGGTTACTTCTCCGTTAGCAAAATTGATAATGTTGTTCAGCGATCGAGGTTTATATTGCTTTGAGTCCCATGTTTCTTCTATACATGCTTTGGTGCAATCTCTAAAAATATAAGAAGAACAATCGTCGTAGTCATTTAGTCAAATGTTGTAATGTGGTCATAATAATAGCAGTCAATAATTATTAATTAGCAATAAATTCAATATTTTGACCAATCGCGTCGCTATCCTCAAAGGGCCAAATAAAACGTATTGTACAGACAAAGTAACGGTCGCTATAGACGAAGTCGTTATAAATGGCTGTAAAACGAAAGGTGAGCATCGTATATCATCACAAAAAGTGGACTCACTTGAAGACGATGTATCGAAGAGCAGCATGAATATAATCAACAAAGGACTGTGGCAAATGAAGTTCCAAACCTGCTCTTTCACACTCATAGAGCTCTTTACTGTTCATGAGAGGAAAACGAACACAGGAAATGAGAGCGTTTATATCATCTTCTAGGGCGTTGGGGCTGTTCCCAGATTGTGGTTCCTTGATCTGCTGATCGGCTTTTATCTGTTGAATCCACTGCTTCAAACAGCAGAAGAGTATGAACTCTGAACAGATGAAACTGTCGTCCTGAAAACACAGCATAAATAGCGAGACGTGAGTAGCTTGTAATATAAATCATAGAGGAGCACTGATTTCCGGGTTCAGTCCGATATTTCATCAGGACTATTTGTAAAACATCCCAGTCTAAAGCAAACTATACCAAAGTGTGGCTTACACCAATAATATCAACGATTACATCTCGTGGAAGGTCCAGCGGCATTGTCAGGAAATATTTGCCCGCTCGAAGTTCACTACTGAGGCGCATAATGAGGTTGTACCGGGCCATCTTAGACAACTTGGGGCAGGTGAACTGGGCTATTCTAGCGACGGTCTGGAGAGTAAAGGTCTCTTCTGCGGTGATCTTGGGATCAGAGCTGCAAGTTTGACAAAATAATACTTTCTATTGATCCGCAATTACACCCTTATTTCACCATACACATATTAAACTACATCAAATCACCGCTGCTCAATACATTCGCGCATATTTTCAATACATAACTCATCAAAACTTACTTTTCGGACGTTGAATCAACCACTTTTATCTGGAATTAGCAAACATATGAAGCATGAAAGCTAAAATGCAGTTTCTTGAATTTATCATTATCAAAGAGAGTCTAACAGAAAGATATCACAAAATATATAAACAAAGTAAGATACCAAAAACTCACAATAGTTTTTACAACCGTTAAATATTTTGTTTTTAAACATCTCAAACAGCCGCACAAGAAAAAAAAATTTTTTTTAAAAGCGGCAAATTTAGAATTAACTGTCCATCTTTTGCTAATCTGTATATTTAATATAAATACAAGGAAAAACAATGTAATAAATAAACACTACAACTATTTAAGCAGAATTTAACTTGAACATATTGTAAAAAGAAGAATTGCCGGCGTCGAACTTACTTCTAAGCCATGGCCAATGTGGGTGCTGCACTCATTTAATAGTGACGAGACTAGATATTTGTCTGCTAGCATGTAATAATCAACTATGTTTGCACTCGTCACTACAAGATGTCCCGTGTAGAAGAATCGAAGGAAGGATTCTATCAACTCTTCGTCTGTTTCCACCAAGCTCAAGATGGGTGATTCTGACTTCTGTCAAGATGAAAACGAGGTTGAAATAGAATAAACACAATTTAAATGATTACTAAACCATATTAAACGATTGACGCACCTGCCAATTGTCGCTCAGCCAAGTATTAAACATGTCACTTGCGCTGCTCAGAACTAATCGATGGACGTAGAAGACGACATCCGTATCGGCCAACTTTACGGTGACATCAGACATTTCAGAATTGTTGAACTGGTTAGCGATGAGAGGGCGACTTGAACAGACGAAGCTACGTCGTAGCTGAACGTAGGGGTTCATTAATCGAGCACGCTTGATTTCAGTTTGATAGCTTTCTGCATTTTGCTGCATTATATATCTGATGTAGAGATAATAAAGGAATAAGAAATAAGAATATGGAAATTATAAGTAGTGTAGCATCGTGATTAAAATATTCATGTGTCTCAGGTGTGTAATTATGTTTTCAAAGTTATTGTAACATTTTATTTCATTATTATGTTTATAATTCAAATAAAATATTTCTTATAATATCTACTTTAGACCATCTTCTTTTTTAAATCAACAAGAAAATGAAAACATTATACGAAATTAAACATAAAAGAAGAATTAGTTGATTTATCGATTTTTGCCCACAAGAGCGGGACTACCATATTCATGATTCCCAAACAAATCGAAAATAGAGAACAATTCATGGAAAGGAAAAAAACAGTTTAAAACGTGTGCATGTCTGATCACATAAGAACTGTAAAGATAATAAATAAATGTAATTACTAAATCCACTAGTTGGCTTTCACTATGGTTGGAATAAAAGTTACTAATATATAGAACTTAAATAATAATCTTCTTTTGTAAACTATAAATTTAATAAACACTTTTTGATCAATTAAACAGGGTTCATACGCTTTTTGAAAAATAAAATTCACGGACATTTCCACAATTTATAATAAAGTTTCTATCAGTTTAAATTTTTTTTACCAGGTTTGCATGTTTCTTAAGTTATAAAGAATAAATCTTAACAAATGTCTTTACTTTTCTAACAAAAAAATTAGAGTACTATATATTTATTGCATAGCTGGAGAATTTGTAAGAATTTACAAATAAACATAATATATAGAAATAGAGTTTCCACACCACTGTATATCTTTGATAGTTACTGCATTAAATAAATATTTCATGAATTATGACTTATATCAATTCTTATATGTCTCATATATTTTAAACTGTGCCCACTGATTTTAGTCATTTTTTTTTATTTCATATAACTATCTTTCAAATCTCCCATTGCTCCTACAACAGCAGTAATACTTTCTTCAGTGCAACTAAGTTTTGCATGCTTATGCCTGATGACAACAATACAACTGGTTTCTTAAAACTTCTGAATTAAAACAGGTACTGATTACCTGTATATTGAGAGACCAAAAGTTGTTTCAAATTGTTTTGCTACTTCACTGCAATTATCTGTTTGATATCTTTTTTTACAATGAACACTTGTTGTGCAGTTGTTAAACATAGAGGCATGATTATATACAGGGTGGTAAAAAAGAAACGCACAATTTACAGGCATTCATAACAATTTATTAGAATAAAAGATGTTTGAGAAAATACAACAATTTATTAGATTAAAATCTGTTTAGAAGATACAATGATATTAAGATATTGTTATTGTATTGGGCATCTCCTTGAGTACCTTTCAGTTGAGAAACAATTCATCAGGAGGTTGGAGTACATGGATCAACTACATTGGCGATAGCAGCTTGAAAGTCAGGTTCCTTTTGATCTGTAGACTTGGATGACTGGATCGCTTGATGTCTGTTACAGACCCAGTTGCTTCAAACTTGTCGACTAATTGGATAATGAAAGAATGACTTGGTAGTGGATGATTACAAAAAGTGGAAATGTTATTTGCAGTTGAACTTGCATTACTTCCATGCTGCAGCATTTCTTTCTTGTAAATTTAACCATACACCAGCCAAGACTGCAAACTGAACTAACTGTCAAAGCAGAGATGGCAAACAGCAGACAAAATAAAAATTTGAAATTCAAATTAGAAACTGATGTATAACAATCAATAGATGACAGATTGTTAGCATTCAGTAGTAGTGAATGCATGTAAATTGTGCATTTCTTTTAGACCACCCTGTATATTAATAGGTATTGTACATATTATTGGTGGAATGTCTATTGGAAAATATTAAAATTTAAAAATAGTTGTTATTTTTATTTAATGAAGCTCATATTGGAACACCTGGTATTTAACTCTAAACATTAATAAACATATAATAAGGAGAGCCTTTTGCAGTCCCAAATGATAATAAAATGACACTGCAATGGTGTCCACCCAATATACCAATCTTACATGGATATTTAAAGCATCAATGATGCATGTGGCAGAAAGAAGCAGTGTAGTGTTATTATTTCTAAATTAGAAACTAAACACATAATAAATATATACTCATATTGGTAAGCATATTTATTTATTTTTTTTCACATCTAACCTTTAAGCCATAAATAACTGCACTTTGCCCAATAAAGATATTTATATTGCAAAATAATTTTGTTTTCATAAATATTGTCCTAAGGTCATTCCATAGATATTCAAATACCAAATATATATAAAAAAAAGCCATGGTGTATGTGTATATACTTTAGAAGTAGTCTACTCCAGCTATCAGAATTGTGCCAATCAGAACTACTGCCTAATTAGAACACAAATCAAATCCCCAATCTTTTTTGTCTATTGCTACAATGTTAGAAAAAATGGCTAACCAGAACACTGGCTAATGTAAATTGTGACCAGAATTTTTAGAATGGTCTCTATACTAACAATGTATTTGTATATGTTCTTTCCTAATTATGGAAAAAACTATTTTAAACCATTATAAAAAATTAGGGAAATTATTTTAATCTTGACCATATATATTTTATTTTTAGCAAACAGACTATTACAAATACATTATTAAATTTGTATATGTTTTTTCCTAATTATGGAAAAAACTATTTTAAACCATTATAAAAATTAGGGAAATTATTTTAATCTTGATCATATATATTTTATTTTAAGCAAACAGACTATTTTAATATATGTACTGATCAAACTTAAGTTAAAATGCAATTATTATATTAATTGTTTTTGTACCTAACATATATTTAATCTTATCATAGAACTTATACTACTAAAAATCCATTTTGTCTAATCAAAACTCTGACTAATTGGAACAAATTTGTTTGTATTTTACTTGTTTCAATTAGCAGGAGTAAACTGTATATACATTTGGATAAAAACATTATTTAAGGAGTCTAAAATGTTTAACAAAATACAGTACAAAGTTATTTTTTAAAATGGGAAAAGTTACATTGAATTGTAAAGGAACCCTCAAGTATAGCCATGGGTTTATTAGGACTTGCCAATAATGATCTGAAATGTCTGAGATTTTGTTTCTATTCATCATTGTCTTGTAGAAGTTATAGAATTTGTCTTTTAGACCACAAACCAGTAAGCAATCATGATACGATAGGCCAGCCTATATTTCATGAGAATTGTAATCCAGATATTTATCAACATTATTAGGGTTAACTATATAATGTATGCTGGATATAGGGTTTTCCTGTCAATCCTTAGAGAATTATAACTTTTATTATATTTATATAAATGCATTGTAGACTATATTATTGTAGATAATTAAATTAAAAAATAGTAGGTATAACTCAATTAATTATTAATAACATTAGTTTAAATTAATAAAATAAGTTTAAATTAATAACATATTATAATATACATATAGATAGAAAATGGCCAAAATCTCATCCATGATAAACCAAATAACATTGAAAACATTTATAATCTTACAATGGCTATGGTTACTATTTTTGAATTAAGTAAATTATTAGGCATTGGTCAAGTAATGTTTAAATGTCTACAGTTTATTCATTATATCAACAGTAAGAAAATAGCGTCATAATCTTTAATCATAAACTGTCTACTGTAGACCTTGAGTGAAGGAACTATAATGTTAAAAGGGGTAAGAGAATGTCCACAACATAGTCCTGAAATTTATATCTATTAGTATCTATCAATAATTTTAAAGGGGTATGATAATGTCAATAAGATAGTCCTAAAATTTATAAAAGATATATATCGATATATATCAGTAAATTAAGAGGAAGGAGTAAGGACGAACATAAAATATTTTGTTTTCGAAAATTGAAAAAACAATAATTTTTTAAATATGGTGCACAAAAAGTTTTACTAAAATTATGTAAAACAGAAATTATAACATTGAATTGATGTTTCGCAAAGGTAAATGTATTATTATTATAATTTATATAGTACATATCCCTGAAATTTTACTTTAAAAATTATTTGTTACGTTACATTTACATTTGTTTAAATTACATTTTGCATTCATAATTATTATTTGTTACTGGTCATACAAGTCATATTATCGTTGTGATATCAACTAAGTAAATAAATTTGCAAATGATTAAATAGTTTTAAAATTTCAAATAAACTAATCATAATTGTTATGACATACCCATTTCAGACCATAATGATAGTCGAACCGGAGATGATCGCCTTTTTTATAATACATTTTTCTCAAAACTTTTTGCTCATGCTCAGAGAAAAACCTTTTTCTTATTTTTCATTTTTATTTACATATTAAAATTCACATCTTGAAATGGTATGAAATAATAATATATTAATGAAATTCTAAATTATTCTTTATAAAATATAATAGGGCAAGTATTATCATTTTTTTCCTCATTTAATTGAATATATAAATAATTATGTGTTAAGTGGATTTATATTGTAATTCGCATATATGATTCGTATTATAATTGACTATGCATTTGTATTATATATTTTTTATATCTATCATAATATATATATATATATATATAGTATCTGAACATAATTTAATTAGATTTGAATTTATGAGCTTTTTAATATTTAAATGTAAATTTATCAGTTGTTAGATTAATTTTAATTTGTATATTCTTCCTTGTCATAATTTATATATATATATGCGACGGCGCTATAAAATCTTGTATATAATTATTTAATTAATAAATTAAATAATATCAGCGGCTATAAAAATAATCGATGAACATTTTATTTTAAGTTGCGAAATTGCGTGAATAAATGAACAAAAAAGTCTTGACATTCTTGAAAAAGGAGTTTGATATTCCTTGCAGATCAACACTATCACAGCGCATAATGCAAAAGCTTTGTCTGAAGGCGTGATATGCCAAATATTAGTGCAACATGTCAACGAAGACGATCCTGCAGATCACCGTTTGCAGTTTTGTGACGAATTTGCAGAGGTATTAATTATAAATGATCATCTATATAAATGTTGCGAGGAAAATCCCAATGAGGTATACACGCGTTTTTTAAATCGTTGAATATACATGTAATAGCCCTAATTTAAAGAAGCCATTATAATTATGGAATAAAATCAGTTTGACTAACTCTATATCATGGCCCGCGCTCCCAATTTTCATTTAGGAGGGCAAAATTCTTAATGATTATCCAAATAAATTTTTTTCTATATTTTTTCAGCAAAAATACAGTTTTCATATTAACCCTTTTGAATAAATACTGATATTTAAAGTCAAAACAAAGTAAATATTAACTTTTCAAATACCTGTATTAATATTGCTATACTTTAAATATGTTTATATACATACATTGCAATCATTGAATCAATGGCCTATTATATATAGTAATGACCAGTATATCAGCCTTCATTAATGAGTTTACAGTCGGTTTATATTAATCCTGTGGGTTTCAATTCCATGATATTATACATTTAAAAATATAAATTTTTAGACAAACAATTAATGTATATGATATAAAGCACTGATATGAAAAAGTAAAACTATGTAAATTCGCACAAGAAATAGACCTACAACAATATATAACTTCATATACGAACGATAGCTTTAATAATAAAAAAAGTGTTTCCGATAGCGAAAAAACTCATAATTCCTGTATTATATATCTGTTATGTAAATGTAATTTAAATATATAATGTCAGATTATATGAAATTTAGTACAATTAATGTTGTGTTATTAAATAAATATTTTCACTGTTTTAGAATAAAACACACGAATATGTAAAATTTCAATGAAGATGTTAAAAGTTGTTGCACATCCTTTTCTTGCTTTTTTCATCTTTGCAAAACCCACACAAACATTATTACAACAAAATTAACTCAAAAAGTTCAAATAGTAATAAAGTATATAAAAGTATGACCAGCTGTATATACAATCATAGCGGTTAATCCATGGTTAATCTGTTAAACAGATTCTCTCTTATATAATATAATATTGTGATCAGAGGGGTAACCCTGTGACTCAGGGGGTAAATCCCGGGTGGATTTTCATCTTTTAAAAAAGTGGTTATTGTCTCCAACAGACAATCATATTCAGCTCCATTTGCTGCTGGCAGAATATCTTTTTCACACTTCGAATACATACAAGCAGTCACAAGATCCAGAGCCTCAAAATACGTTTGTGATCGGTACATATCTTTTGCAGTTGTTGGAAATACAGGTTCGAATCGTGCTGTCCGTTTTCGTTGTCTTGAAAGGATAGGAAGATTAACGCAATTTGACTCGGCTTCTTTGGGGACTTTTAACCAGAAGAGATGGAAGCATTGATCGCTTCTTCTGTTTCTCAGTGTGATGACAGTTAATTTACTCACCGCTTGACCTTCTGATGCTGACATTCCGCTAGTTTGGAGGCCCTTGTTTAAGTTATCACAAACTTGAAACAGCATCTTGCCGAGATGTAAACCAAAGAAAAATTCAAACAATGCAATAGTGACTGTATGAAGCATTTTCCGAATTTTTTGAAGGAAAATCGAAATATACCGAAAAATGTGACAAATTTTGGGGGCCTCTCACTCTGCCCCCCCCCCCCCACCTTCCACGCCAGCGGGGCCATGTATATGTAGAGTTAGTTTATTTAAGTTAAAAATGTATAATTAATATATATTTATGCTATATGTACTGCAGGTATATATAAAATATGACTATAGGTCGTTATTTGTATTGGTATGTAGATCATTAGTCAGGGATGAGGGAACAAGTGGATTTAGAAACATGGATGTGTACAAAATGTTTATGTGGCTTCGCTCGTCAGGGCCTGTGTGCTATGTGCTTCCATTCTACTTATAATGGGTCATTTGCTCAAGGATGGATTAACAGTATGTATGCCAATCTTGCATAGATTTTAAAGGCAGCAATAATCGAATTGACGAAAACGATTCAGGACAACCCAGGGCATGTTAATTACGATCTGAAAGTGTAAAATAGTCTTCGGCTAAAAAATCGATAACGATTTATTTTGTTTTCACTAATTATTGATTTTCTATAAGCTTTGAAGATTATTATTATTAAATGCCTAGATTTCATTGATTGTCTTATTCATATTTGTATATTATGATAATATCATTTACGATATGAATGATATAAGCAGTCAATTTTAGGAATTAATCAGTTATAAAATTAGTAATATATTTTAACAAATTTTTATTAATGAAAAATAGTTATTGATTATTTAGACGACAGCCTGATATAACAGCGTGAATAGTCTATCCCATAGGGTAATTATTCTATGGTCTATCCTTTGTTAGTCTATGCCATTGACGTACCTATATATATTAGTATATTACGTACCGCGAATAGCGGGATATAAAATCCGAGAAGTAGAATTTGGCACGAGGCCGCAGGCCGAGGGCCTTAATTCTACTTCGAGGGTTTTATACCCGAAATTCAAGGTATTTCAATGTCTTTATTTTTGTTTTATATGCACGTAGGAGCAGATTTTTTACTCGCCTAGACCTTATAAAAGGGAAATAGGCGCTTTTATGGCTGTATTCTAGCAAATGCATACAACATAATCGATTTAAAAGTTTGAATAATATAAATGAATTATGGCATTATACTGGCAAATGCATACAGCTTAATCAATTACAATTTTAATTTTAAAATCGATTTATCTATTTGCAATGCGTTTAATGTCGCTGTTGCAAAACATAAGGACTAATTTATTGTTGTATGTAATTTTTTCTATGTTTTATTTATTCCGTACTTCATGGGTTAATGACTGCTAGGTGTAAAGTATGTAGGTAATAAAAGTATTTACATGTTACGGAGGTTGTTTACTAATGAGTTTGTTATTTATATAATAAATAGTTATTCAAGACTGCCTGTTTGACATTTTTAATATGCGGGAGATAAAATTATTTTATGATCCCTAGGACATATAAAACAAAAATAAACTATTTATCTAGACCGGCAAACTGATCAAATGCGCCCAACAAGACACACATGTTGAACGTTGAACCTAGCCCAACGGCGGCTGGCCTTGGCAATAGAACACGGCACGCAGCGTAATGGAACTGAACATTTTGAAATTTTTAATAAATAAATTGCAAACTATTAATCCTTATATATTTAAAACAAAATTTAAAACATTTTATATGATACATTTTAAAATATTGTATTTGAAAAAATCAATAAAAAATGTACAATGGTAATGCTGAACTTCTTATATAGGAGTTCAACATTATTAACAAACCGAACCGATGACGAAAACAGGTCGACAGACGTGAAACAACTGGATCAACCACTGTAACTGCTGCGGAATTAATGAATTTCAATTCTATCCTCCGCCGGAGATTATTTATTTATTTTTAAAAATTAATCAATCAATTCCTTATTTAACTCACAAATCACGAATTATTTGCATTGCAACATGTCTTTTGATGACTTTGATTTTGACATTTGTTTCTTAGATTATTTATTATTTCCCAGTATAATAGAAGAGCCAAACATGTTACCACAGACACAAACGGTAACCATATCAGCAGAAAAGCTGGATTCTTTAAAACTATCAAGAATTCCAATAAATACACAAAAAAAGATTAATTGGGTCACGCGAATGTCTTTTCGATGGCACAATGAATGGAAAAATCGTTTTGATTGTGCTTTGAAAGTATTGAAAGACTTAGATGAAATGGCATTAAGTGACATAGCTATTGTCTACAATATTTTATTCCTGAAATAAGAAAAACAAATGGCGACATGTATCCACCTCAAACATAAAGAGATTGTAGCTGCAATTTAGCCTTATCATGACAATAAAATGAACACAAAGTTTTTTATTTTTTCTGATAAAGAATTTATCGAAACAAGGAAAGTGCTTGACGCACAGATGAAAACATCGGCAGCAGACGGAAAGGTTGAGTTGAAAAAGAGATCACATAGCATTGCTTTTACCCATAGATATTTTAATTTACAGTAGAACAAACGCTCAGAATCTACGCACAATTACCAGTAGATATCCAGAGAATAGTGAGATATAAATATAATTTAATCATAGATATACTATCTTTATTTAAGTTTAACTAGATTGGTAATCTATAGATGATTGTTGTCACTTAGTATCGGTTTCGGTCGATCTTGGCAAAAATTCAATATTATTAGTAATTACTGTAGTAATATTAAATTCAAGAATTGTTTATATGTATCAATTAAATATATACATTCTGTTAAAGTTATTTTCAAATTATTTAACCAATCACAACTCTGGATTTGCCATACACGCGATGCAACATACTTTAGTATAGAAATATTTTAGATATCCAATCTAGTTCTATATATAATATACAATATCTAGGAATTTTATAATACGAGTTACTGACGAATAATTAATTAATTTTAACTAAGTTCTACCACATTCTATATTGACTATACCGTCGGGCGGAAAAATAGGACATAAGCTAATCTGTGAACTATTTTTTGGTCCTTCGGTTCTATATTATTTTTGTATAACAATACTTTTACATAATAGATAGCGTGTTATTCGAATTCACCGAAAAAGAGTTACCATATATATGGCCCCTACAGTCCCAATTTAACCACACGGGGGCTGTGGCTTAAATTGAAATAAAACCTACTATCCAAACAGAAATAATAAGTTTTTAAAATGATATGTGTTCTGCCTTTTTATTTTAAGTAAAGATTAAAAATTTATTTTATTCAATGACACATCAGTCAATACATATATTTTAGGATGTAAGGTGTTCTATTCAAAAGAATTAATAGTTATCTATCATTTAAATATTTAACGTATGTATAATAAAATATCGATCAATTTATATACATCAAAATGAATAATGAAAATATTTTTAACATATTTCAAAACGTTTATTAAAATTAATATTTTTTGCGTGTTGGAAATTGAATCCAAATGTGAAAATAATGTGAATTTAGATATTTCATCAGAGCAATATTTATTAAATGGATATCGCGGAAACACCTGTGTTTTTAAAATAACTCTGCAACAAACAATATATACGCTTTCTTATGTTTCCGCCTATATTTTTTGGACGTCTAAACTAAAATACAATTCAAGTAGGTCTGGGAAAATACTATATCAGATTGAAAACGGTTCGAGTGCTGAAACCACATTTCAAGAGGGTGGAATAGTTGATAATGAAGAAATAATATCGTTATGGAATGATAATACACCTTTTAAATACATCACTATTTTTCTAGAAATGCCCTTTTCATCAAATGAAATATTTTATGGTTATGTAAGATTTACTCCAATTTTCTGGTGTCCATCACCTGACGTCCACAATACGAAACTCGTGGATTGTGGAACGTATTTGAATTTCAAAAGACTTTGTATTTACGAAAAACTTGTGTGTAATACGGACAAAAACTGTCCGTTTTCCGATAATGACGAAGCTTATAGCGTTTGTCATCGCTATTTTCTAGGATTAATTATACCAGTCTTAATCTTATTAATTGCTTTGGTAGGTCTCCTTTTAAAAGTATTCGTATCGATTGTAACTCAACATTCAACAGAGAGCAATCCGTCTCCATTCTGTAATTTCCTTTATTTCATATGGAGGACACATGGCACTATATTTAGAAGCGAGAGATATGCGTGTCCCGAATTTAACAGTGATCTTCCTCTCCCTCCTCCACTATATGGTGTCACGTCTAACACGAGTGAACCTTATATGAAATCCCAACATCAATTGCCCCCAACATATTCCGAAGTCCATGAAATTGGAGTTATTCCTAATTTTTTGAAAAAGTTCCAAACACTTCCTCTACGAATTTCAAATGTTGAGACAGAAGAAGACTTCAAATTTTTGGATAATTTATCTAGCTCTCTTGTGACACCAAAACCATCCTTTGAAAAGAATATTCATTCCGGAAAATAAGTCAATAATTGATGAATAATTTAGTAAAATTGATGTACTATTTAAGAGTACGATCTAAATTACTTAAATGCAAGATTGTATATGTGCAGCTTGTATAGCTACAATGTTATAGTATATTTGTATCATACCGTATAATATTATCTATCATAAATTCGTTGAATTATAATAGTATATGTATATAATGATATGTAAATAAATTTAGCATATTTCCAT
>JAUZNC010027216.1:50141-63827 GCA_034780395.1 Vannuccia rotundouncinata | reverse complement strand
TCTGTGAAAGATTCAGTAGAATTTAAACATAACTTGTACCCTCATTTACTTCACTAAACACTGTAAAATGTAGTTATAATTGATATCATTTTTGAAAAAAATACTTTTAAGGAAAATGACATTTACAAAAATATTCCAAAAAAGAAAAATTCCTCTAATTCTTTACCCAAAATGATGCACTGACATTTCCAAATGCTGCACGTACGCAAATGTCCAAGGGGTACATGCTGAACAGAACAGTTAGTTATTATTAGATGAGGACGAAGGATCAGGTTTCATCCATATACGAAATATTTATCAGGGCAGTGGGCTAAGAGTCTATAGCTTTCATGCCAGACAGTAGAAGTATAGAGTGACCAGAGACTAGACACATAAATGGAATATGATAGAAGTATGGCAGCGACGGTATTCACAAGAAGCAATTATGAAAGATTGTGGAGTTTATTTCCGGTTACATGTACCGGCTGTATACTATCATTTGTGCAGTTAGTAATTACAACAAATAACTTAGTCATGGATATAATGTATAGAGACAGTCTATTGGTGCACAAAAATGCTACTATACAACACTTATCATTTGAAGGAGCTTTACGATGTAGAATATTAAAAAAAGTTATAAATCTAATTTAAATTCAATAAGAAAAATCCATCGCATATTTTGTAAAAAAAATTGAAATGAAATTTGAAACAGGAATAGATACGACTTAAATGTGGATAATAAAAGTCGAATGTAATAATATTTAGTATTTAGAGTTTTCCCATTCTAATTTGTATGAATGAGCAGGCGAATCTGATGTGACAATTTTCCATGTGCGTGTTTGAATTATGAATGTAGGTGCTTCAAATTCCAAATAGGTTATTCAAGTCCGCAAGAATATCACTAGTGCGCTACAAACATGAATTTAGGGAACAAATAATTTAAAATCTATAGTTTTGAGGTTAGAAGCATAAGATCTGCTCTCTAATCACCAACCTTCTTTCGAATAGTTAATGGTCTTCACAGCCGTCTTCAGCTGCACGTGTAGGTCTTCGGACAGCCCCTGTGCCAGCGTCGAGTAACCATTGGCCACGACCATGTGCTCACCAGGGAACTCAAACTGGTCGTCCTGGTCCCAATGACGCAGAGAGAGGTGCTCCAGTTGGCTCGCGTTGGCGAACTCTAGATTGGCCAAATGCCAGTCGAGAAGCTGGCGATCAGAGGAGGCCAGATAACAGTCCCTGAGGATTGAGGTATAGAAATGCAACAGCTGTTAGTTTTGCTTTAAAAAGGTATATTTATCCATAATCATATCAAAACGGTTTATCTTGGATTATAATTTAATTATTATTGATAATAATTAAAAATATTATTGATTGAAAGATTCCTTGATCAAAAAAACTATTCATTACTGAAGTCAAAGTGGAAGGAATTTTCACTTTCCAGAGTGTTTGAAAATTCATAAAATAAAAAAATAAGCAAATAAACAAAATTAAAACTAGTTTAAAAATGCAGCTGTAAAGATTAAATCCTCAAAGTAGAACAAAAAAGCAAGCATTTAATAGTCAACTTTTCGTGCCTTCCCTATATCAGAAAATAAACCAAAAACATGATGTTTATAAAATATAGATAGCCATGAATATCGATCGATATGGCTAAAGTTAACAGACGTGAGAGATTCTGCCTGTCAAAATAAACGTCACACAATGAGAATATAGCTTAGTGCGAGAGTCTGAAGGAGGTGAAGTAGTCAAAGACAGAATGATTCAATAATTAATACTAAGGTCTACAAATTGACCAGACTTCAATGTCATATAGTCAGAAAAATATGTGAAAATAAATTAATTTAATTAAAATTCAATATATTAAAATATCCATAACACGAAATTAAGTGATCAATCGATAATAGTTTGGTTCAATTCTAACTTTACAGGAAATTTTTCGAAACGTAAAATGAAATTGAAGATCTACAGTATTCTCAATTGGAAATAATATATAGAAAGCATAGTGAAAAGTGCATTATTGTCACATAGCTACGCTAATGTCATGGCTACCGTCCATGGTGATCGCTTAGGATTTGTACTCTGTGACTCTGATGAGCGTGTCTGATGGGTCTAACAGCCAACTGAAGCAACTATCGTTACTGCTATTATTCAAAAGCAGAATTAGCTGCACGTTCCACAGGGCTGGATATGAATTAGTTAAGTGGAGGGAGTGCATTTGTACAATGCAGAGAACGAGAGAGAAAAACTATGTTAGATATATTCACTGAATTAATAATCAATCTATAAGCATCGCATATTGGTTTAGTCACGTATGTTAACTTTGGTAACTTATTGCAATCTGGAAAATTAATTTATAAATAATTTTCTTAATACATAAGACGCATATTGGGCGTTTCCGGTTTATCAATTCCTCCTCTATAGCAAAGTGTAACAAAGTTGCTACATGTTTACATAAACGCGTAATAAATGAATTGTCTTGGGTGAAACTTCACCACAGATAACATTCTCACAAGCTAAAATGATGATTAAATCGTAGACAACAATAATTATTTTATTCTCAAATAGAAACATTTTTTTCGTGAGCTTTAAACCCCTCCCGTCACTCACGATGGATCGTTCTCCTTTAGTGTCTCCAGTTTTCGGACAATATCCCGGTGATCGGTGTTGAGTGGATCCAATTCTGCCCATGCCTTGCTCAAATCACGGAGTAATTTACGGGCCTCAAATTCAGCATTGCCCTCTACAAGGAAGCTCTCCCTGGAGCGTCGATTGCCACTAGTGATATCGCTGTTGTCTGAAGTGTTGTCACCACTTGCAGGGCTTTGAAGACTGTTACCGAAAAATAGGGTTAAAAAGTAATGTTTAGATATACTACTCACAAGTGTTTGAAGTAGGAGGCAACATTATTTGTGTTTTAAGGATCAGTAGAACAAATAAAGAATTATGACATATTGAAAGTACAGTTTATAAATATATTATACAATCAAAGCTATTATTAAAAAAAGAATTTTGAATGAAAACAAAATTGATTCTGTATAAGCACTACAAATGTCGTTGTTAGGAACAGTATACGGTCTCCTAACATGTTGCATTGAATTCTTAAACTTATTTTCAAAATAAAGACAGTCATTCACCTGGCAGAATCAGGAAG
The DNA here is from genome assembly GCA_034780395.1 of Vannuccia rotundouncinata. NCBI lineage: Eukaryota > Metazoa > Platyhelminthes > Proseriata > Coelogynoporidae > Vannuccia > Vannuccia rotundouncinata. The sequence continues at coordinate 60,694 of JAUZNC010027216.1, read as the reverse complement.
AATTTGGTCCCCCACAGTGGACCCTCCTCTGCCTTTCGTGGGAATACGAAGTTTTTTGGCCTCCGATTCAGCTTTAGACCAGGTGGCATAGGCGGCTTCGATCTTGCTACGAACAACAGCAATCTAGAGATCACGAAGGATAGTTCTCATAGACAGTCATAATCTTATTAATTAAACTCATAGACAGTCATAATCTTATTAATTAAACTAAAAGATCCCGATTGTATGGAGGAAAGCATACCTCATCTAATAATGCAGACTGTTTATGTTGCAGTTTTTCTTGGAGTTCTAAATGCTGCAGTTTCATTTGTCGTGCATGCATTTCTTGGTATCTAATAGTCACAGTGAAATTGGGAGAGTAATTAAATATAAAGTAGACGTGTGTATAAAGGTATTATAAATTGGATACCCACTTTATCAAGAGCTCAATAGTGTGTCCCAATGACAGAGGCTTGCCATCAAGACTGTCCATACCCTTGGAATGACAAAGATGAGCGGCACTCGTCAGTAAACGATTGAATTCTGCCTCAACTGGTTCGTCCTTCTCCTTGGAAATAAGCCCCCCAATGGGCGCGTAAAGGGGACAGTTTGTCTTTATGGGAGCCAATTCTAGAGGCATCTGCTTACCCAAGATGGCCACAGGATTTCCACCTGTCACGGAAAGAGCATTATTTGGTATGGTATAAAATGGTCACATTGAAAAATGTAAAAAGTCTCTAAAACCTAAAATTTACGAAAACTTTGGTTGAAAATATTATTACTGATTTCTCACCTAAACCTGTGACAACCATTGCACCCAGATCTGCCACATAATCCCCATGTCGAAAAGTCCATATTCGTCCACCAATACGATCCTAACAAACAAAAAGCAAAATTAACACGTATTCAAATTACGGGAATCTAAAAATAGAAAACTAAAATAACAGCAACTATTTATACACATGTTATTTAAAACAAATCTAATATACTACTTCTACTCAGTATAAGTAGTAAACTATGTAGTTACACATTTTAGTAAATATAATTTAAAACATACACGAGATTCTAAGACTGTAACTTGACAACCAAAGTACTGCAGCTGCCTTGCGGCCATGAGTCCTGATATACCTGCACCCACCACTACAACCTTCATGCCCTTAAGTGTGCGGGTCAAAGCTGATCTATAGGTTGCGAACCGACCCATGTTCACAATGCCGTAGCGCTCGACAAAAAGCAAAGCTTGCTCCACCATTTTCCGCACAGTTCTTTCAATAGACGCGGTGAGCTTGGGTGGGTGAACAACACTTGAGTCGGGCAGTTCGGCTAGGAGACCGGCGTCCTCCATCAACAGTGTCCACTCCTCCCGCTCTGTAATGATCTCGAGAATCTTTTCCATTAAGAGTTGTGACTGAGGGTCTTCAATCCAGGCCATGCACTGGAAAGTATAAAAACCAAATAGAACAAAACTATGGTTGAAAATATTAATAAGAGATTTACAAAATATAACGTACTTCGTAAATTGCAACGAAAATTCAGGTAAATAACAAACAATTTAAAATTCGAATGTGAACAAATTATGTGTACCCGACGAATACCATCCTCGTTGGATGGATTGCATTCTATTATAGAGAGTGCAATTCATCGGACAGATTGGGTTATTTAATCAGGATCAAAATTTGTGGATAAATGTTTGATGAACGAAAACTGTTGGGCTATGTCGAGGAATTGCTTCACCCAACGATTTGAGTTTTTTTGATCAGGAACGCAATCCATCAGACGAATTGGGTTATTTTAAAAAGAATGCAATCCGTCCGATGAGGACGGTATTCGTCACCAACAGTGGCACGATTTTACAATGTTTTATCAGATTTTTGACTCACACAAGTGTTCCTAATATAGATATAAGCCTCTCGCATGCCCGACGAGGCTCTGACTAAATCAGGGAACATGTGACTCTCGTCTTGACTGAGTTCCTTAGGTGGTAGTCGACACTGAGTTGCGGACATCTCCTGTGGTGACATGTGACTCTCCTGATCTTCATCCTCATCATCGTCCTCTTCTTCCTCATCTTCGTCATCCATTGGTTCATCATTAGTGTCCCCCTCATCCGAAGCAGGGTTGGTGAAGAGGGCAGTTGTAGCGCCCTCGGCAGTGTCCATATCGGTGGTGTTGGACTCACTAGTTGCTGCATCAGGAGTAATAACAGCATCTGGTGTGGCAGAGGCTGTTGTTTCCTGTTGAGTACGACGACGGCTAGAGCGAATTGTTGATTGCATTGCTAAAACTATAAGTAGATAGACACATAATAGAGTGCACTTGTGTAGAGCCATTCCTGTGAAAATATAATTAGTATTGGAACAAGCATATATCAGTTTAAAATGTACCCAAAATACTTGTTGTTTCAAAAATAAAATTTCTTAACTTAAAAAAAACACTTAGGTACACAAATTAAGAACACTTTAATTCTATTTGTTATTTTAATGTTTTTTAAAGACAATATTTTAATTTGATTGTATTTTACTAATATATATATATATAAATTGTTAGTGCTATTTAAAAATTTTTTATCACTTTTTTATTTTTCCTTCTCTGATTTTGTTATTTTATACATTTTCTAATACATCAATAATTTAATGTTACCTCATAACCAAGCATATACATAATGAATATTTTAATTTAACATCAAATGCATTAAGGAATATGGTTGAAGTACTAATAATTAATTTTTGTATATGGCACCACCCATGATGAAACAAGCTGTGCTAATTTTACCACACAACATAATATTGTTGAGAATTTAATTGTCACTTTAAAGAAAGTCTACTATACAAACTTTATCAATGAAAACCACAGTGATCCTCTTCAACTCTGGACCTGTCTAAAGTAACTCATCAGTAAATCTGCTTGTCTCCAGCTCCCAACTTATGATACACCAGATGAATGTGTCAATGAATTCGTCCAATTCTTTGCCAGCAAGATCAAGAATATCAGAGATGGGTTCCATCCTTCATGTGCACCTAATCCTACTGATTCCAATACTATGGCACACTTCTCTGACTTTGTCTCAGCTTTTTATTCAAACTTATTGAAAAGTTGGTTGCTTGGTGTATCAAAAAATTGTTGATGGAAAATTCACATATGTGCCCATTTCAATCTGCTTACCATACTGGCCACTCAACGGAGACAGCAACTCCTTACCTTCATAATGACTTGACATCTGCATCTGACCATGGTTTGCTCTCATGTGTTTTATTCATAGATCTTAGTTTGATACAGTAAATATTGATCTGCTCATCAACTGGAATCATGCTTTGGTCTATGTGGAAATGTCCTCAAATGGTTCATCTCTTACCTTGAAAACTGTATACAAGCAGTGCATGATGTAAACACCTCATCTATTTTTTCCCATCTTGATTATGGAGTATGGCTCTGTTCTTGGGCTTAGATTTTTTTACACTTTATAACTGACCTATACTTCCTACAATATTTACACTGACAATACCACAATGTACCTCTTATTTAATGTCAGGGACCCATCATTAGCTGAGTAAAAGAGCACTACTATAGTACTAACTGTTCAGTATACAAGTGCTGACTAGCATGCAATGCCAGAAAGCTATCCTCATCTGGGAAAAGGAACCAGTGATCAACTCCAAGGAGGAAAGCAGTTTTGATCTAATTTTCTAGTTTACTTTCCTTCTTGTTTAGTAAACTTGTAATGGATTTTCTAAGTATTTACATGAAAACTATTTTTAGAAACTCATTTATTTATATGTTTTATGAAAATTGCATCATTTGTAATCCCCACTGGGGGGAAGTACATTTTTTTGTTGTTGCAAATATTGCAATGCTCATTCGGAAAAGGTTAAATATATAATATTTAATTTATATGTCAAATAAATAATTATATGGTGTTGATTTTGATTAAAATAATAAAAATTTTGTTTAAAATGTATTGTTTTGCTGTATTCAGGTATCCCATGCTTCTAACCATTTTAAATTATAGTAATTGTTTTTTTCTTCTATATTATGTGTCCATATATGAACCCAAAAATAAAAAAGCTGTTTTTTTTAATTCAATAATATACAGATATTTAATTTCCTATCAAATCAATTGTATTTTGAAGATGTAATTGTACATGATTACTAATTTCCACATGATTTCCTGCTTCACATACACATAATCTTTATTTTCCACATGCACATCCTTTCCCCCTTCAACCAATCCATTTGTTTGGCAATGTAGCATTCAAATATTCCACAATTGTTTGAGAAAAGTGGGCAGGAGCACCACCTTTGGGAAACACATTCAGTGATGACTTCTTTAATATGGCTAAATAGCTTTCACCATTTACTGTTTCATCAAAGAAAAATAGATTATTTACTACATTTGTAGAAATACCAGACCATACTGTGATTCCTCTTTTGTCCATTGATTTTTTTGTATGCAATAGATGCTCATTATGCTCAGACCAATAAACAGAGTTGTGGTGATTTACAACACCATCTAATCAAACTATGCTTCATCCATCCAGACAATTCAATATTGACTATCAGTGTCAATAAATTCAATCAATTCTTCACAAAAATTTAGTCTTAGATCAAGGTCATCCTCACTCAGCTGTTGATGTAAGGAATAATGATAAGAATTTAGTCCTAAATCTTGCTTGAGAAAGTGATGTACAGATAACTTAGATATATCAAATTCTTCTGCTTTTCAAATATAGAAATTATTTTTCAAATCTCACATTATAATATTTCCTTCATTATGACTACATTTTTCACAATTATGTTTGATGTCAACAATATTACAATTTTTTTAAATTTTGAATTAAAACAGGTACTGATTGACTGTTTATTGAGTGACCATAAGTTGTTTCCAATTGTCTTGCTACTTCATTGCAATTATCCATTAGATAAAACTTTTTTATAAAATACATGTTATGCAGTTGTTAAATGTTGAGGCATGATTAAAATGTTAAAGTAAAAATAAATAAAATATTTTTATACTGTACATATTTATAGATTTTAATATATAATATATATGTAAGTATTAAGCATATTATTTATTGGAGGGGTGCCTATTTGAAAATATTTAGATTTAAAAAAGTTTATTTTTATTTTATGGGGTCATATTGGGACACCCAATATTTAAAAAAAAAATTATTTATATTGATAATAATTTATTAACTGATTAGTAAAAAAAATTTAAATGAGAAATAAATGTTTACAAATAAATATATATATGATATAAACTTTTGTTAAAATAGACAATAATTTTTCTTAAATACTATGAATACAAGGATATTTTAGGGATATTATGACATTTTGCTAAAATTCAAGGGTTTTTAAGATATGGGAACCCTATATAAATTTGCTAAAATGTAGAGCTACCTTGCAAAATTTAAAACATTATATATTGTTTAAATACCCTAAAAAGATTTGGTGTGCAATTGCTATAGAAAAAATGTTGGGGCTAATTGGAATGCAGATTTAAATGGAATCTCAAAAAATCCTTTTTAAAGGTATTTTTTTCACAAAAAATATAAAATTATTAATGTTCATATATTTGGTGGAGGCTGTAAACCTCTCCATGTATTTTTTTCTATGATTATTGACATTTTTTAGGTAATTCCTATGTGTGTACCAGTTTATATTTCATATATAGCCCTATAAGGAGGATAAACCAGCCTGCAATCCATGTCTTTTATATAACAGATATTTAAGTATTTTTCTATTCTTTTATGTATAAAATTTCTGATTGAATGACAATTATTTCTTTTTAGAGCAAAATGGAATGTAAGCTGGATTGCTGGATATACCTATCCAGGAAATCCAGCAGCATACAATCAGCCTATAATTTTTTTTATATAAAATAGTAAAAGCTAAAATATCTGGCATAAAAAATACATGGAATGTAGGCTAATTTTTTTATATTTAATTGGGCTCTGCATTCTCAAGATCTATACAATAATTGCCATCTGGATCCCCTCTGATAATTATGCCTTTGATAAAATGAAGAATTTTTAAAATAGTAAACATGTTAATTGGTAAATGATACTTATAACTACAATTATGATAATTTAACACTAATTTTTATTTGAAGTTAAAACAATGAAACAAATGCATCTTTTGATATTGGACTACTACTTTTTTCTAAATAGTGGTTATAGTTTCTGAGACAAAATATATACCTTACAAGATCACAATAAAAAATTAGAAAAATATTGATTAATATCTAAAAATTAAGGTATTACCTATTAAATATCTTCAAACAATTATAAATAGAAATTGAAAAATAAAGAATTCGATGAAAATCAAATTCGGACTGTACTTAGCTAAACTGATTACTAAAACAAAATTAATATAATAAAGTCCATAATACTAGAACTGAAACAAATAAGAGATAAGTTTACTTAACATACTCGATTAATTAAATACGACTACTTTAGTATAAATAAATGAATTTGCTATTGATTGACTTATTAAAAAACATACAATTTACAAAAATATTTCAGGTGTTTCTTTTAAATCGAATAAATATAGAAGAGCATTTCGATGTACTTTGATTATAATTGAAGGACATTTCCCAATTATTTTCTAATTGTTAAGTACAGGAAAAATTCGCAAACATATCTGATATTGCTTATCTTTAATATGCAACATAATTTTTATATAGTGTTGACAATTATTAATCCAAAAACAAAAAAGATTTCACATACAAATAAATCTGCTTTTAAAGAGGATGTTATATTTATTATTAATATATACTATTTTTACTAATAGAAAATCATTTGCAATCTATTTCAATAAAAAAAACAATAGATTGATATTATTCTTTTTAAAAGTATATAATGTGTGAAAATTAGAAATATTCATCATTACAGCCATTTTGGAAGTACAATCAATGTTTTTTACATAGAACTGTACCAATTGGAGTATATAAAATAAAGCAATCAATAGCATCGGAAAATAATAACATACAGTCACCAAACTTATAATAAACTCAATATATTTGAGTTGTTCATTAATAGTATCACAAATCATAAATTTAATATCATATATTTCAAAATGTTCCTATGCATAATAATATATAACATTATCGTTAAACTGAAAAGGTATGATCTCCGCAATAAATGTAACAATTAACTTCGAAAAAAATGCACACAGCCAAATAAAAATAACTGAGCTCAAGAAAGGAGTTTGTTGTTTCAGGATAAAATGTACAATACATCACCATGGTATTTAATTTATACAATAAGTCAGTATTATGCAAGCAATGTGAATCTACAATGGCTGTACAGAATGATGTTTGAAAGTCTTCACATTATATAGTGTAGAGAGATAGATAGAGGGTTGCAACTGATTGATTTGTTGTCAGAAACAGTTGAATTATGTATTTTATATTAATAGATTAACTGCTGTATTCAGGACAATTATTCAGTGAGGTTGTTGAGCACCGTTAATGATGGACACTTTGGTTAGTGTCTCATTGTTCAGTTAGGATCTAATTGAGGTGTATTGAACGAGGATACGAATTTTCGTCTCTGGAGGAGAAGACGCCGCAATTCCTCCGCTTGTACCCGAAAGCTCTGCGAGTTTTGAATAGAAGGGTTGATATTAGAGGTAGTGCTGTCAGCGGTGGTGGTTGCTCCGGTTTTGTTCTGCTTGGGCAGTGGAGATTTTGGTGAAGAGGACTAGTGATGTGGGCAAACAGAGAAACGAAAAAATATAAGTAAAAAAGAAAAAGTAAGCAAGAAAAAAAAATAAAATAAAAAAATGTAGAAAATGAGAGAGAAGAGGACGGAGAGAGAGAAGAGAAAAGAGAGAGAAGAGAAAAGAGAGAGAAAAGAAAGGAGAGAGAAAAGAGAAAGGAGAGGGAGAGAAAGGAGAGGGAGAGAAGAGAAAGGAGAGAGAAGAGAGAAAAGAGAAAGGAGAGGGAGAGAAAGGAGAGGGAGAGAAGAGAAAGGAGAGAGAAGAGAGAAAAGAGAGAGAAGAGAAAAGAGAGATAAGAGAAAAGAGAGGGAGAGAAGAGAAAGGAGAGAGAAGAGAAAGGAGAGGGAGAGAAGAGAAAGGAGAGAGAAGAGAGAAAGGAGAGGGAGAGAAGAGAGAGGAGAGAAAAGAGAAAGGAGAGAAGAGAAAGGAGAGAGAAGAGAGAAAGGAGAGGGAGAGAAGAGAAAGGAGAGAGAAGAGAAAGGAGAGAGGAGAGAAAAGAGAAAGGAGAGAAGAGAAAGGAGAGAGGAGAGAAAAGAGAAAGGAGAGAAGAGAAAGGAGAGAAAAGAGAAAGGAGAGAAGAGAAAGGAGAGGGAGAGAAGAGAAAGGAGAGAGAAATTAAAGGAGAGAGAAAAGATAAAGGAGAGGGAAAAGACAAAGGAGAGAAGAGAAAGGAGAGAGAAAAGATAAAGGAGAGGGAAAAGACAAAGGAGAGGGAAAAGACAAAGGAGAGGGAAAAGACAAAGGAGAGGGAAAAGACAAAGGAAAGAAAAGAGAGAGAGAGAAGAGAAAGGAGACAAAAGTGAACAACGATAGTCAGCGGAGAGAATATGAAATATTGAGAAAGTAGAAAGGGAGGAAATTGTAATTGGAAGATAATGTCAACATTTTGTAAATATGATTATAATTTAACAAAAAAAGCATTTAAAAATAAGAGCTACCTACCCGAGGAGAATGCCCAATTGAAGGACATTTTGTAGGCGAATTATTGGCTGATTTGCTTAACTGGGAATGAGGAGGTGAGTGATGTATCAGCGAGGTGTCACTAATTCTGCGCTTACTAATGGATATCATAAGTGGGGAGGCGTCCACGACTAATTCACTGGGAAGGTTCTGCTTGATGATGGGTTTGGGGAGTCGAGACGGTGGCATGACAGTGCTCGGTGCATGAATGCTGCTGAGAGGAGCTGTTTCAGAATGGATTGAAGAGGAGGTTAGAAAGGCGATTTGGGGTGTAAAAATGGGTCGACAGGCTAACCTGATAGTGTATTTGTTTGTGCTGTTGGGGGTGGCGGAGGTGGAGGGAGGGGGTAATAGGCGGGGATAACTTCGGATTGGTCAAGAGATTCAAACGTGGTCAATGATAGTTCAGTGCGAGTCCATGAAGAACATGTTGATTCGCTTTCTGATGATTTATCTTCCACTGTTGCTGTGGTAACTGGCTGGTCCGATATCTGAGGTTAATAGTGATAAGTAATTGTGCTAAGTTCTCATTAATATTCAAGAAAAGCAAATTTGTTAATTTGATACAACTGCAAAATTGAACTCTCTCCGAAATAGAGTTCACATAAATAAACTAATAGGACAAAACATTTACAAGCTTAACTAATAAATATCATATTATTTAAAACTTGAAAAAGGAATATAATTCAATAAAACGTCTCAAATATAGATTCAAGATATTTTATTACGAATAAGTGAAATATTGCCGCAAGACATCAATATATATTTAACATTTATTTGATATATGAAGTAGAAATCACTTAGGAAATAATTTACATGCAAAACAGAAAATGTAGAGAATAAAAAATATATAATACACAGAAAATACGACTTTGTGAGCCGTCTACAAAATTGTATTAGAAAAAACTCACTTATGAATATAAATATAAAGTTTATCAAGAACTTCCTCATATTTACACAGTAATTTTTCTAAAACTAATACAAGACAAAAAATCTTTTAAATAAAAAAGGAAAGTAAGAAAACACGCAATAGTAAGTACAAAGGAGACACACGCATTCTACATGACAGAAATGTCGACGGCCAATAGTGTAGTAAGGAAAGCATCGCACGAAATTTTTTATAAAATGTAGCACAGACAATGATTGATAAAACAAATTGATAAAACAAATGCCGGGTGGAATGTTGAAAGGGTTTGGCATCAGTGCGACAATTCAAGTCGAGATGTGAAACACGCGCACACGTCGAAAAAATTTAGAAAAGTGTTTTTGACAGAAAGAGAAAGCGAAAGTAAGGAAATCGTGACAAGGAAAAGAGGATATCTTACCACAAGAGGTGATTTAGCAGGGAGCACTGTTACGCTGCATAAGAGAGTGAGGTCAGGAGAATTGGTTACAACAGTTACAGAAATCACATTATTATTATTATTAAGAGAGTCAATGATAAACTTTGAGTTAGCTCAATGTGATTAAAGAAATTATTTGATAACGCAGAGTTTGAAAACAAATGTAGGCATAATCTACATCTATGAACTGTAAAAAGAATGAAGGTGAACTCACTTTGTTAATTAGAAGCGCATGTCCAGTCTCTCCATTGGATTCGTTTTCTCTCATGACGACAGGCTTCCTGGGAACTTGAGGTGGTGGTACTGGAATAGGACTCACCTTACCAATTAACGAAAAGGCCCCTACTCTACCGAACTGTTGACCAGAGGAGATGGCTGAGTCTGGAGATATACAGTCCCCAGCCTCCAGATGATTGCCTGCTGAGGTTTGGTTCCCGGCATCACTGCTGTATTGTGATTGGTTGTTAGCGGCACCAATGCTGCACTGTGATTGGTTGTTCTTGGTACCACTGCCGCACTGTGATTGGTTGTTCCCTGCACCACTGCTGCTCTGTG
>JAUZNC010027216.1:33047-46893 GCA_034780395.1 Vannuccia rotundouncinata | reverse complement strand
CATAGGCTATGGAGACATTTCTGATGTGGATCATAGGCTATGGAGACATTTCTGATGTGGATCATAGGCTATGGAGACATTTCTGATGTGGATCATAGGCTATGGAGATATTTCTGATGTGGATCATAGGCTATGGAGACATTTTTGATGTGACAACTAAATAATATCTCGATGTATATTTACAGATAATTTTAGCTTAGAACGCAAACTAAATTGAAGAAAGGAACACTAACATTAATTTACTATGACTAACAAAGAAATAAAACGAGAATTATTTTGTGGATAAAAGTAGTTCTTATAGTACATAATTAAAGCAGTTTATATTATTACAAATAATAATGAAATAGTTTTATGTAAACAAATAAAATGTTAGATGATTGTGAACAAAAAGCACTTAAAATATCACTTATTCTTCATCCTAGTAGTTAATCAATGAAGATTTGCGTGCGAAATTCATTTACCGAGAATCCGGAGACATTTGCAAGCGTTGTTATTGAGACTTATGGAAAGTTAGGTGTATCATGCAGATACAATATCCCTGAGCTGATAATATCACTGTATCTTTGTGACCTTGAAGAACTTTTCAAGTTAAATATTGGAGTAAAAGATTAAAGACAACACGACACTGATTAACTATCCACCGAATTTAGGATTTGTCCAGCTCTACAAATAAACTGTTTATAATTCTAGAAGTGACAAAATAAGTGACAAACAATACCTTTAAATTTACATAAATGAAAGTAAAATAACCAAACTCACAAGAAAGGAATGATCGACGGGGGGTCTCTGTGAATCGGAACTGGAAATAAAGAATTGTATTTAGTTCCATGTTGAAGAACACACAATAATCATAAATTGAACCACCGCTCACGAGTAAAACTATGCCCAAGCTTGTCCGACCAATCGTTTCTGATAGCCGAGGCATCTTCTGACGTCACCAGAGTGGATATCGACCGTCGCAGACTGGACGCCACACTGTTCGCCACTCTCTTCCTCATTCCAGGCCCAGAACCACCGCCAACAAAGGTCTCAATGACAGCACCCCTCCCTCCGCCCAGCGGTCTTCTCCGAAGCAGGGCCGAGGACAGACTGGTTGTCATGGCGTCGCTAGGACCACCGTCGAGGGAGTCACCGTCCTCTTCATCTTCCTCGTCGGAATCGTCGCCCGGCGGAGAGGCTGAGGGTCGTTGGTAATCGAGATGCGCCAGGTCCGAGAGACGATTGAGACTGGAGCAGCGCATGTTGGTGCGAAGAGAGAGGAGACTTGTTCGTCGGTTGAGGTTGAGCTTGGGGCTCCCCTTCAGTTCCACTGAACAGAGAGAGGACTCAGTGGATGACTGGTTTATAGTTGCAAGAACAAGTTTGTAACCAGGAAGGCTTTATCTGAACCTTTATCATATTGTTGTAATATAAACAATAATCAATATTAATTAAAAATACAGGAAAACATTTTGTTCGGTATTTTCTTTGCTTAACTTCATATAAAAATGCGCGGTCTTATTTAAAGCCGGTTAGCTCGAACCTTCAATAAAAAATGAATGTTTACTCATTTCATTTTAAAAGGATTTGTGTTTTAGAGCTAACAACAGAGCTTCAAGGAAACAATACCGACGTTAACATTTGGCAAACTGAATATTTGGATTTTCAATTTTTTTACTTTAAATGATAAACTTTGTATTAGGCGAAAAAAGCAAGGACACCGATTTTAATTAATATCATTAATTTATTTACCAATACGGTAATTGGTTTTGTCTTGGACAATTAACATATTTCAATCCAGTGAAAGTGTATCCAATTCAGAGCTAATTCTGTCATAACTAGCTACGTTAGGGAATCCATTTAATCAATACCTATGCAGTACTTTGCATCTGGGAAACTCATCATATAGTGGACAATACACCGCCCATGTTAAACATATTAACGAATGGTTATATTGCAATGATGAAAACACTGGAACTAAAAAATTGTATATCCAGTATGCGAAATGTTAACGTCGTTATTCTTTCCTGGAAGCTGTGGTAGCTCTTAAACACAAATAATTTTAAAATGAAATTGAGCTAACCTTTATTTAATTTATTTAAGGTTTGAGCAAACCAACTTTTTAAACACAATTTAAACTGTACAAAATAAAACATTGCATTACATATTCAACTAGCAAAGGTACTGCTACATCCACATTGCTACTGTTAATAAATTACTACCACAAGAGTACACTTTACAATCAGAAGAGTACAACACCAAGGAGGATACAGGAAACTTGTGACCATTTACCAAAAAAGAGGAAACATGCTTCACATAGGCCAGTCTTTAGCTACACACAATTAACACGAGGACGGAAATAAAAGGTATAGGAAGGTTCTTGAAACTATAAGCAACACGGATCTACTAGCAATTATAGAGATATAATATTGCTGTGCATGCCAAGAATATAAACTCAGGAGAGTTTTCAACTTTCAAGGATAGAAACCACTTACCTCTCTTTTTCCTCTTTTTCAAAGATGCTGTCAAGTGAAAGGTTTACCGAGAAACATTATTATTTTACAAAACTGAAAATTATACATATGCTTCATAAATTAGAAAATATAGAAATATTTCAGAAAAAACTGAAGTAAAAATTAAATAAAAAGTGAAACTTTGAATTGTATAAAAAAAGGGAACACCAGCATACTATGATAATTTCCACTTGAGACATTTTTTGAGTGGTAAATTCAACAGAATTATGAAGGCGTAGAAATAAAATCATTAGTTAGAACAAAAGAATATTCTGCAAAATGAAATAACACAATGCGGTAAAATTTCCCCATTAGGAAATAACAATATAATACGAAACTTTTCATGTTAGAATTGGGTCAATATCAAAGAATTAAAATCCTTTAGAGTTATGATAGCACAAACACTTAGAAGAATAAAAGTATAGAAGAACAAACACTAATTGCTCATATTCTCCAATTATAGTATTGATTAATTAATAAATGTTAAGATATTGTGAAATAATAACACGTAAGAAATGCAAATTCTAAATTGTATTAAAATAATGTTGTTTAAATGAATCTATTTAATATTATACAAAAAAAACTTATAAAATCCACAGTTTATTACCTATATCCTCATCCTTGAAATTCTTGAGCAATTGTGCCAGCTCAGCATGTCTGCTAATGATAGCGATGGCATAGGCGGTCTGGGCATTATTGTTTACCTGACTTCTGTCGGCACCCCGGAAAAGGAGCAGGCGAGCACAGGACTCCTGTTGGGTGAGAGCACAGATGTGAAGAGGGGTGTTCCCGTTCTTTGTGGTAGAGTTGAGGTCTGCACCATACGAGAGGAGGTGTTCGAGGTGCTGCAGGCGACCGTAACGACATGCCTGAAATCAATGAAACAGCTGTGATTGAACTGGTTCGTTGAAGAGCGGAGAGGAGAGGAGAGGAGAGGAGAGGAGGAGGGTATTTTGTTTTGCAAACCTTGAGAATATTTAACATAAAAAAGTCACTTTTATTATTCTAGTTTCTAATATCAATCTACAACTCTTACTGAACAAGGAGACTGAAAATATTGTAAATGTCACAACATTAATAAATATTTATCCCAGAAATCTGTAAATCACAACAGGTAAATACCGTGCTTAGTGAGTATTGAGATTGGTAGTTGAATAACACGAGCTTAAAAGGATAAAATATTGCTGCATCTATAAGCTACTAAACACAAGAATGTCGACACTTCCATGTGTTGGGCTTCCTCCCTTCAGATTAGATAGCCAGCATGTCAACTCCTCTCCTGTTCAGACTCAAATCCACTCGAAAAGTCAGGGAAAGCGGCTTAACTTGGGATTTGGGGCTAATAATAAAAATTAGTTAGTTTTTACCAGAGGTATGTTCAGTAAAGGAGCAAAGAGAATGGTTCTCTTGTGTGTTACTTAATTTGTATAAAGAAGAAGAAGAAGTCTAAAATGAGTTTCATTGTATGTTCTATTAGTAACAAAATAAATAATTATGTTTGAATGTTTTCATATTATGTCTGATTGATAACTATTATATTAATAAACATCTTTTAAAATTACTATTAAAAAGATGTTATTCGCAATGAAATTATTACCTTTCCCCAAAGATAATACTCCATTTTACCGAACAATATGTTATTTAAAATTAGATTGCAACTTGACTCTTCGGTCCAGCGTACTATAATCACCGTAAATCTTTTCCATAAAAATTGACTCTCTTCATGTTACCTCTACAGGATATATACGTCTGTGTGTCCAGTTTAACTGATAGCTAGCTACAGGAAACTAAGGTGAAGTAATTAAAGAAGACAGATACTTATTAGTAGAAAAGAAAATAACAGATGCATAGAGATTGAAAACAACTTTATACTGTGTATGGAGGGATGGGTGGCTGTATAGAAAACTTGCTTAGAATATCTATTCTGTTGTCACTTAAATTATAGTTAAAAAGAAGTTCCATGAACTGAATTAAGGATCATATTATCAGTTTTTATTTATCCAGCTGTTGTTCAGAGGTCAAGTATTTGCCAAACTTTTTTCGTGAACACACCAAAACTCTTGATTTTTATAAATGAATACAAAAGCCAAACATTACCCATGTACACGGAGTATAATAATAATTTACTGTTAGTAGAGATCACCATTTGGATGACGATTGATGAACATTACCTGATGGATTTCCTGAAGTCCATGTTCGTCTGCCACACCAAGAAGAGAATGATCAAAGAGCAACCTCTCAGCGCAGATCGCCTGTGTATCATAAGCCACCGTGTAATAGAGCGGTGTTAGGCCCTTACCATCCCGGCAGTTGGGGTTCTGACCAAGATCCAGTAGGGTCTGTTACCAAGAGAACAAATGAGAGGCTGTACATCACCGGGCTCTCATTATATCTATATTACATTAACTATATTACATTAAATTTCACAAACATCCATCAATAGTATAATATATAATTTAAAATACACAATGAGTAGTAATATAGTACTTACTTCGACTATGACAAAACCTTTCAAGTTAAAGTCTATAATTATAAATTTGAAGTGTACACACAACTGCAACCTTGCTTCTCACTATAGAAAAGAATTTGACTTTCATCAAAACAGCCCTAAACTGCCCCTGTTCATGAACGAAGGGAAGGATATGCATTATAATCACTTTGTGTCGTAAACGAAGCATGAAGACTTTCACAAGCTCAACAGTTTTCTTCGAATCCCACAATTTTTACATTCTCTTTAAACAAATTTGATTATAAACTGATTAACTATTTTTCACATTTAAAGTTTACACAAATCGCTTACAAGTTTATGGAAATTTACAATCAAAGGGGGATGCTATGAATCTTATCTATTAGATTGGATCACCTGAGTATGCCAAATATTGAGAGACTAAATAAATAGTTCGGCAAACATGACATATTATTTCTGGAGTAAATTGACGCACGGTGTTGAATGCAAGCCGTCTAATCTAAGCTATAACATAAACATTAATTTTATCTATAGCCTTCAAATATGAAGAAATGACTATGAATATTTCTCTCCAGAATTTTACATACCACGATTATGTAAGGATACAAAATAATGATTTGTCTACATTTGAATTGTTTCGCTAGATATCTAGCCAAATTAAAAAATGTCAAACATTTTCTTTTAATAGTCGATGAAAACAAATTAATAATATAATGATATTTTTAAATATAAATACAAAGAAAGTTGTCGGGTAATTTCAGAGAGAAAATACCATTTGAATTAGACTGGGAAACATAATTATCTTCTTCTTTGTATAATTAAAACAACTTAAAATACAAAAGTGGTAATTTTGAAACATTTTTTAAAATGAAACAAAAAAAAAAACAAGAAAATATGCAAAGATAAAAATTCAAACAGAAGACAATTGAATACCTCATTGCAAAGCGATCTTGCCTAAGAGAATTATTTATATTTATATTACTACACTGTGTTAAAAGCTATTGTCAACACAAAACACTTGGTGAAATACGATCAATACTGTTTGACATAATACTAAGTTATCTGCATAGATACAAACAGTGTGTACATGTAATCCCATTCACAGAATGTTGAGCAGAAAACTTTTAAATTGGCTCAAATTTTGTTGAAAGAAAAAATATTTTCAATTACAGTCATGTTTGAGAGTAAAAGAATATTTTTGGTTTCTTAAAAAATGATTTTTTTACAATAATGAGGTGTTAAGGCAGTCTGAATAGTAATATCCAGATACAGTCCAAGTCAATTATGCTTGTCACTATGGCTGAATCAATCTAGACAAACTTTATAATCATTAAATATGAGGGATAATATCAAAACATAAGACAACTAACTGCAATATTCCTTTGTATTTAAAACGCTAATATATTCTTAACTCAAATGAGCAAGACCGATCAGATGTTGGGGTTAGGGTGATGGATGAATGATTTCTGATAGATTGCCACGTCAACTGTTTCAACTTTGTAATCTCTCGTATTTCGGTAAAAGCAACTCATTACAGGCTGCTGCACAAATGCTTTCTCTCCTACATCCTTCACCATGGATTGTGCAATTAAATAATTCAATATTTTAAGAAAGCTAGACTCTATTAAATCCTATTACGTGAGTTGAATATTGTGAACATATTTGGTTTTGAAAACATTAAATCTGCGCAAACAAAGTTTTCTCCTGATATTATTTTGTAATCAAACTTGCTAATAATATAATATATTAAATTTTTAACTTTTAAGATAAAAATGTAAACATTTATCTTTCTAACCGTTTCATGACCGAAAGACTTCAATAAGTTTACTTAGATAACATTCTCTAAATTCCTTAGAGCCGAATAAGTGACACCAAGGGGGCTAAGTAATGCACACAGGTCAACTGAAATGAGATGCATTCTTTTGCAAATCATGTAAATCAAGAAACCCGATATCTGGTTTAAGATCTGGTAAACCTTCGCTTCGGCAATAAGTCCGGCAAAAGGAAAGAGGTTAAATATATTCCTCAAGTCGAAATATAATTAATTTAAACCATCCAAACAGGAAATAAAAAACTGTTTCGACATTTCTCTAGTTTAGATTGTATAATTTAAACTTTTAGAGTAAATTCAATCGCATGTTTTTTCACTACCAGCCAAAAATCCTCTTTAATATTATGAGAACAAGTCTGGCATTGATAAAATAAAGTACTTAATGTAAACAGGATGAAACGGTTAGCGTGATGGCCTTGTTATTGTTCTAGTATTTCAATCATTTACCTATAATAGAACTGTGCGAGAAGAACGATACGACCAAATAGTTATATGCGATATCAGAATCTATCTCCCAAGATCAATGAATATTGACCTCTCTAGCCTTGAAGCAGACAGCATAAAGAGAGATATTTTCGTGAAACAATCAATGACACAGAAGGCAAACGGAGAGAAAGAGAGTGGGAGAGACCTTTGAGGATCGAGAATAGACAAGATCAACAACTGGGACAGCTTTCATCTCGACTGACTGCAGTCTGACGTGTGTTTGTTGCCTCCGTCCAAGTGTGTAGGTACCTACTATGCCAGAGGTTGAAGGTGGGATCCCCCTTCCATCTTTTGTTGCCTCCGTCCAAGTGTGTAGGTACCTACTATGCCAGAGGTTGAAGGTGGGATCCCCCTTCCATCTTTTATGCGAGGGATGTACCTCAGGTCGGAGGAACTAACTGTTTAAGGATTGCATACGGCTGACACCTTGTCAGGAGTGGTTCTGCATGAGTGATTCCGAGTGCCCTAATTAGATCATGTAAAAAGGAACAGGTTCTCGGTTCCTTATACTGGATGTTACCACGGGGGGAGAAAGAAGTGAAATTTGTTTTAATTCTACGTTTAAAGATAATATTTCGTATTAAATATGTAAATAATGAAAGATTCGAGTCAATCCATTTTAGATTGAGCATAGTCACGGTTTTTGTTTACAGGTTTCCGAATAGCAACATTTGTTTCGATCGGTAAAACAGATCAGGAAGTTTTTATTCAAAAAACTGGAAGCTGATACCAGTGTAAATTGAATAAAGCCAGTCTCTTGTTGGCACACACGAAAGATATAGCGCTGTCAATTATAGTAGAGCAATCTATCAACCACAACTTGGATAAATCAATCAGAAATAAATAAATCAAAATTCAAGAAACCGTTGCAACCTCCATGTATAAAGCTCTGTTCTCTATATCTTAGCTTGGTACATATTGCTAATCCCTCTAATAAAATAAATATAAAGTTAATCAAAGGACGCCATGGATAATAATTGTAACTAATCCTTTTTTATCCTAATCTAATTAAAATGTAGTTTAAATAAGTTTATTTACAATGAAACAATATTATTAGGATAATAAAAATAACCTACAACTGTAAATGTGGGTGATTTGACTTGGTCGAAATTATCCTAACATATAAATTTCAAAATATTAGTTAAGAACCTTTTTTTAGAAACTAAGAAACATTAATTTATCCATTTAGGCCCACAAATGAATGATTCTAAATATTGATCCATAAATATTGAAGATTATTCAAATGATTATTTGTTGATAAAACTTAAGAAATTTATAGGCAACATATTCATAATCTCATTTTATTGGTTATGCTAGGTAGAGGTACAACTCACCCTGATTGCATCATAATTGCCACAGATGGAAGCCTTGTGCAGTGGCATCATTGTGTCCCGAGCACGAAAATCGATATGGGCCCCACCGCTGGCCAAAGCCATTATCAATTCACGCGGTTTCTCCCGTTTGGATGCCAGTGTGAGCGGAGTTTCTGAAACATAGAGAGGGAGGGAAGGAGGGGGAGAAAGTTAATAGTGTTTTTTATAGCTATATACATTCAAATGAGAACAATAATAATGATTATTCTATTCAGAAAAAAAGAAGAGAAACGCGAAAAATGTGTGGTGTTAGTGTAGCTCTGCAGCCAGAAGACAAAAGAAACTATATACCAAGACTGTGTCATTCTTAATTTTATGTTGATTGACAGAGAACACTAATTAAGGTAATAAATGTTTGAGTAGGTATAAATATTCATGCTAACAAGTGAATATCATGTCGAACTATGAAAGGGGAATAACACGAAGCAGAGACATCGCTCAACAAAACAAAAAAGTTTGTAGCAAATGCTGTTGTTCAAAGTCAGCCACACAATCAGAACCCTTTCTTTCTGAAAGATACTAAAATAATTTTATAGCGATAATATATCTTTAAAATACTGTAAATTTATTATATTTATATATAGAATAATAAAACAAGATTAAAGACAAATAAAATAAAATTTTTGTTCAAGTTGTAGTCATATTTTAAAGGAGGGATTCAACAAGAACAATTTTGGTGTATTAATATTGAAACTATTGACTCAATGAAAATGTTAAGGATATGCTTTTCGTGTAAGAAATCATCGATGACCAGAAAACATGAGATATTAGAGAAGGTTAAGTCGACTAGAAACTGTAGCAAATAAATAAAATGTACGTAGAACATTCCAACTGTCAAAATAGGTGTTAAACACTGTAATTAGCATGTGCTATAAACACGGAAACCGTGCAGAGAATATCTACTAAAAAGCATGAACTATTTTGTAAAGATCCTTATAAGTTTCGAAGAACCTTATAAATGTATTTACAGTTTACATTATATATATTTCGTCGACATCTGAAAGACTTATGTATTAGTTTAAAAAAACCACAATTTACAGAAAATCTTACATCATAAATGAATCTTTTATAATCTTCAAAATAGTCTAAAACCAGAAAAACTGAAGAAGAAAAAAATTGTAGGTATATTTATTTCCATTTCGCGTAACTTCAAAATGTCTCTATAATGTACATTTAAAATGGGGATGATAAATGGATGATCTCAAGAATTCCACAGTTGCCAACGCCTAGAAAGATTTAGCTCATGGCAAACTAGGAGAAATAATTAAAACAAAAATTAATCATAGTAATGAATAATTGATTCTTCGGACATTTAAATGACAGTTCAAAACAGAATTAGGTGTATGTCAATTAAGGGTGAAGAGTAAACTGTAGGTGAAACTGTAAGGATAATGGAGATATTTTGGTATTATAACCGAATATTTTCTTTAAATGAAGTAAAAAATAAACGAAGGAAAGTGTTTAAAATGTTCGATTAACAAAAATTTATTTATGAATAAATATGTTTTAGTAGAGTTTTAGTAACTGCATGCTTAGGGGTTGTCGGTAAAGATATTATTTAATAAACGCAAATTAGTAACTTTATTATTGTATATAAAGAAATAGAAATTAATGACACAACAATATATAATTTAAAACTGATAGATAGATATATTCGTCTGTATTGAAACATTATGTTGTTTTCATAATGATGTCTTGTAATCATAGACATTTTGTATTATAGACTGAGAAAGAGCTAGTTGTTATACCTTGCACAAACAAGCGATATGTACAGAGAACAATTGAGAGATGTCATGAAATGTATAGGGAGAATCATAATTAATCTTTCAAACTAATGTATGTAAAAACTATTGCGAGAAGGAGAGACTGCTGTGTTTTTTGACTTTTATACCTGTGTAAATAAATAATGTGTAATTATATTATTCTTTTTAAATCTATATTTTTATTATAATTACCTATATTGTGGACATTTACATTTTTCTCAATCCGTTTCTTTGGAACTCCTAATTTATTTATATTTTATTTGTATCTCGGAAATTGTTGAAAAATACAATAGCAGATCGAATAGCACAACAATTAAAATGATTTTATAGTGATTTTAATTTTAGTTTGATTAGTGTGTGTGAACGACAAAGACTATTAAAAAGTAATGTATCGGCCATGATATATTCTTTTTAAATCAATATTGTTTTTAAAAAATCTAACAATAATCAATATTGTTATGAAGTTTTTTTACTCTGATTGTAACAAACAAAAATGCTTTAAACTTGTATGATACAACTATTTATTGATATATTTAAGAAATAGAAACCGGATCATGTATAGACAATTGTTTAGCAACACCAATAAGAGAAAACACAGCTAATACGTATATAAAATACAATAATAAATTGCAGCAAACAGGTATATATATATGAGATCTAAAGTATAGATAATCTCCAACATTAATTATTCCATTACATCTCGGCTTGGCGGATGATTTCCATATACATATCCACTTAGGGAAACTCTTGATGTCCAGTGCACGGAGTTCTAAAATCTCTGTCTTTCCCCATCGCAAACTATAATGACAAAATAAGACGCCAAGACAGAGAGAAAAAGACCTCGAAAAATCACTCACTCAATTCCCGAATAGTGTTCACTAAACCAAGATATATGATACAAGGAGTTTAGTTATATCCAGTTGTTAGGAATAGAAATAAAATGAATTGACGGACAATTTGTTCAATTACATCACACCGAGAAAGCCGAATATAAATTTGACCAACTTGTCGAAGTGCGAAGAGAAAATTCTATATTATATGTAATAATAAAATATATGGTTTCTCAGGCGAGAAATCTTTCTCTATGCAATCATACTCTGGTGATAACCTAGAACACAAATATTGAGAGGAAATAAAACTTGATTTACATAATTTACAAAAAGTTTTAACCAGAATTTTCTTACAATTACAATTTATAGAGGGATATATACGAGCAAAGGAATTATTCATTTCAGTTAACTATTACAAGGGGATTGAAGAGTTTGTGGAAGACAGATATTACTGAAGTTCTTGAATATTAAATCATCTAGGAAATATGGTACGGACACATCTATATATCCGTCTAAAAATTATAAAAGTCACGATTATTTGAGATTTCTTGCTTTACCTTGATTTACAGA
Organism: Vannuccia rotundouncinata; assembly: GCA_034780395.1. NCBI lineage: Eukaryota > Metazoa > Platyhelminthes > Proseriata > Coelogynoporidae > Vannuccia > Vannuccia rotundouncinata. The sequence continues at coordinate 35,081 of JAUZNC010027216.1, read as the reverse complement.
TAAGGGGGTAAATGTTTGATTCGTTTGGTTTCCAAGATACTTAGATACAAACGATTTTGTACTTTATAGCAAGGTATAGCAGATTTAAATTGACTAAATATACAGGTCAAAATTATTTTATTCTTGGTTATTCAATAACAAATTTATCTTAATAATATAATAACTGTTTGTATATGAAAAGAGTTCGTATTAAAAAATAACAAAAAAATATATAAATAATTAATTAATCATTAAAAGTTTACTTTCAGATAACTATTTCAGTGAATTTGGTACACGGACAATGTTTTCTAAAAATATTGTTGTTTTATGACTATATAAGAAGGATTTATTTTTAAAACAATTTATGCTATTACTTGTTTATCCATATAGAATTGTGACAATTTATAATAACAAAAAACAAAAAAATCTAATTAGTTTATAGCTAAATATTTTATATTGCTAACGAACCAAAAATATTTCTAGAATAAATATTCAGAGATATTATAAAAGATTACAAAATATATCCCTGAAATGGGTCTCCATTGTTCAAGGAATATTCCATTGTGTGTAACGTTAACATTACCGAAAACACAGTAAACTTTTTCTGCAATAAAATTGGACCTTTTATTATTCTAATAAATAATAAATATTCTTAAACAACACAACAACAATCAATGTACTTGAGTTTAATCTAGATATTTACTAGACTTATTACTAAATTGCAACAATGTCAACATTTCTATAATAACACCAAGAATATTGCTACAGCGAGTTTCCTATAGAATACTCAACTTGTGCAGAATCAAGAATTAATGCAATTAAAATAAAAGCAATATTTATAGAATCATACAATTTATTCATAAAAATAAAATAAACATTTTAACGGAATCGGTTTTCAATCGAGAAACTATGACACGGCAAGATTATGGAACATTAAGCGAATATTATAGTATATGTCATTATAAATAATAACCACATCAACGATAGCTCAGAAGCAGTCCTCCTGCAGTTGAATAGGCTAAAAAATTGCTTGTCGGAAAAATGGATATTAAAAAAAGTGGAAATGACAGGTAATACAATGATGAGCGCTTTTGATGGGTAACTTTGGGCTTTTAACACTAACCAAGGATGAAATATGCGGGGTCAGGGACTTCTGTTCAGAATTATACTTTATGGAATTATTTGTGAATATGATTTATATGCAGGGGGTGAAATTGTCGGTTCGGAAAATGAAATGAATAGAGTTCAATTTTGGTATGACTAAATGATGATAATATGATTGAGCATATTTGACATACAATATTTTACAAACAATTTAATTAGCAAAGCCGAAATCCTATAAAATTATTATTCCATTTAGTAAAAAAACACAACATTATAATATAATATAAATAATCCCCCAGATACCCCCTACAACCTGAGGGTGTCAAAACATAAAGGGATTTTATTTTATTTAAAATCAATGATTAAAGCTATAAACCATCTATATCAATCCTGAATAGAAATAAAGAAAAATATCACAATTTTTTTGAATGAAAAGAATTAATTTTTGAAAATCTTTAAATAAACAAAATAAAGGAATTGATCTCCCCGGAGTCTTATAAATGTTTTAGCATGTTTCTAAATCATCGTGTCAAATTACTTTTTGTAAGAGTTAGAAATATTTTTTAACGACACGATTGCAGTTGTGTTGGGTGCATACAATTCGATAAGTATACTAATATCAAAAAGAAATAGTGAAACTGGAGAAATTTAATCATTAGAAATTCCATCACTTTTGTAACGCTAAAGAAATATGTATCTGTTTTGTATAAACTTTCCTCTGAAGCATCAGGAAAATAAAAGCAATCGGTTTGTAAAATAAAAAATTATGCGAGACACGGAAATGTCACAAAAGAAACATTCGAAGGAGACTTTTATTTCAAAGTGACAGAGATATCTATAGTGACAGAGATATCTATAGTGACAGAGATATCTTTAGTGACAGAGATATCTATAGTGACAGAGATATTTATAGTGACAGAGATATCTATAGTGACAGAGATATCTATAGTG
>JAUZNC010027216.1:17582-32947 GCA_034780395.1 Vannuccia rotundouncinata | reverse complement strand
TGACAGAGATATTTATAGTGACAGAGATATCTATAGTGACAGAGATATCTATAGTGACAGAGATATCTATAGTGACACTTTCTTGTAAGTTATAAGATTTAATTTTTTCTAAAAATAGATGAAAAGTTACCGTTGCCTCTCAGATATTATATATATTTCAGTTTCGTCTATATGTTGAGGAGGTATAACTATTTCGAGGTTATCAAATAACTAAAGTGATATAGAAGATAAAGAGAGAAGTGGAGTTAAAGAGAGAATATCGGGGGTTATAATTATCTATTTTCCATAGATAGCTTCAAAAATGTTTTAATTAAATAGTGAATAAAATGCCTACATATTCTAAAACCATGTTATTTTTTTTAAAAAATGAAGTAATTATTAACTGATAATATTAATGCATTTTTATAGCTGATAATATGCAAACTGTGGTCACGTAATTTGATCATTTCTAGTCGCCAAATATAAACACGGTCGTCACAGTTATTGTAATATTGCGAAACTATTTTTTAATTATACAAATAAATAGGAAGTACCTACTGTACTTTCCAAGCGTTTGTCAATGATGTTCAAAACAGCGGACGTGTGTATACAACCAGGAAGGTATTGCGGTTGCATTTTTATACCTCATTTCAAACAAATTAATTCACGTTTTTCTCTCATTCCCTTTCGAAATGTTAACCTAGAAAAAACACCCGCGCATATGCGAAGTTGAGAAGAGGGTAGCTAGTGAAAAAAGGCAGATCCCTGAATAAAATTTCCTTAAATAAGGAAGAAAGGATGTTAACTAGGGGAACACGAAAAGTAAATGAATTGACAGTTGTGCAGGGTTGACATTGACTTCGCATCACTCGATGTCATGTCACGCCTAGCACACTTAGAGTGTCTTGTTTAGCTTTACTCAATTTTCTCAAATTTTCAAAAAAGGAAGGAAGGAAGCGGCAGGACGTATGAGAGGGGGGGGGGGTGGCACCCATAGACCACTTAGGAGGCAAGTTCCTGCGCTACTGGACTCAGAACAGAAGTGGAAGGTGAATAGGTGGGCTGCTCTCGTATAAAACTATAATAACCACCGCTACAATTGTCGTAATTCCATAACAACTACATCTTCGCCCTGACGACCGGTCTATCAAAAAACCCTAGTGTTGTTTCAGCCTAGAGCTCATCCAGTTAGCATAGTGATTATCGACCATTATTTGAACTATTACGATCGGAAAAAATTACTCATATACAATTTGCCGTAATTTGGTCTATTGTTCGAGTAAAAAACACAACAAATCAATTCCTTTTAGTGAATTATAAAACATCACATTTGCCAAACAAAGCCGATACAAATCAATGATATATCGTCATTGCAAGTGTCCATTATTACAAAAATAATTTAATTAAATGAGAAACTTATTAATTCTATACTTGGCTGTGTAATATATATATATATTTCAATGCAAGTCTCTAAAATTCTATAATGCTGTAAAGAGCGTTCGTGTTATTTTCAATAATGCAATTATATTTTGAAACTTTTAATTATATTAACTACAAAGAAAGAAGATAACAGTCTGTTTCAGATGTATGTGTAGGTATAACCCTGTATGCTTCATATCGGCATAAATTAGGCCAATTAACTATTTCTGCTTCGTTGAAATAGAGAATCTTAAAACGAACGGTGTAGTGTTTTATCTCATACTGTAGTGTATTAAGGTAGTAAAAGAAAATATGTGAACTAGCTCATCAACAAAACAGACAAAATTTGTTATCTAAGGTTTCTGCCAGAATACAAACTTTTTAGATATTATATACTTATAATTAGTATAATTAGAAGTTAATATACAAACCGGGTTATATATGTACAAACATTTTGTGCATAACATATTTATAGTTTTGTCTTTTAAATTGGCCACGAAACCTCTTAAATTATTTGCCAGATTATATTCCTTTAATAATGCGAATAATCGGTAACAATTTACCCATAATTAAAGTTTTTTTCTCTTATATAAAATGGAATATCTATCCCTTAAGAGGATTATATAAATTGTTACTAAACAGTTATAGCGTGCTTATTTTAAACTTAAAAAAACAAATAATTTATAATAAACATAATTAAACAATAAATTATAACTTGCTTCGTTAATGACATTAAAAACAAACAGTTTTATAAATAATAATAGAGCCTCAGACCTCCCGTAAACAATTCCTTGAACTACCAATACTACTCTATTAATACTACTGAAACGAGCAAGCCTTATCATGATTAGACGTTATCGCAGGTTAAAAGATTAGTGCCGACTAACGTAGACACCACATAATGCGCAACCGAAAAAGGAGGCTGGCTAATCAGCAAGCAAGAGTGGTGATATATCCATATGCTATAAAAGTTAGTTAACTATGATTAATTTCGTTTGTCATAGGTTGCTTGTCTCATAATTGTTTCCAAACTTTTAGCCAACTATTTCCAGGGAAAGATACCCCCCAACCCGACCCCTTTTTATTGATCATGGGTGCTGATAAGTTTCCATTTTTGCATCTAATGCCACAGGAGAGTCGAGCCCTCCCCAATTCAAAATTGAATTCAATTTCATTCATTTAAAAAGGCCGATTGGCGCCAAAGAAGTAAAGTTCATAAAAAGCACAAATCAAATCAAAACAAAAAATAATGTTATACCTTAAAGCTAATAAATAAGTTTGCTCTGAAACGATATTCATCAAGGCATAATTTAGACGATTGAAATTATATAAATCATAGCAGCATAGTTGAAGCATTCACGTTGTCCTTATATAAACAGGTTCCACGCATAAAATCAACAACAAACAGATAAAAAAGAGATATAGAGTAGTCTAAATCCGGAAATAAAAGGAAAGTAATCGAAATGTTCATTGATTTAAATAATTTACTTTGAAGAGACAAACAGCTTGAGGGAAATATTTAATAAATTTGAAACAAGGAACGAGTAAATAGTCAGAATTTAAAAGTTCAAAATGTCAATTGCAATTATTTTTAAGCCAAACAATTAGAAAATGTTGTAATAATTTTGAAATAGAAAATGTACAGTTTTCAGGACTAAATATTGTTAAAAGAAAATGATTAAGATATCAAGTTTATAACAAATATAACAAAAAGTTGAAAAAATATTAAGAATTGACTGTCAACAAATCTATTTTAAGAACTTTACTGACGAAATTGAGCATACAAGCCCTATTAAAAAAGGATCTGTCATATAAAAAATAGAGATTTTCAGAATTCTCTGTGAGATATGAAAAGTGTTTCATCAAAGAAATAATCGAACACATGATAGCTATGAAAATAATAGGATGGATAAAAATCTGGAAATATTCAGGGTGGAAACAATAAAGATCCACTAAACGGTTGGCATTGATCACTGTTTCTATATTTGAGAAAAACAGAGAAAATCCACACGGTTCTGCTAAACTATAGAAAATGGACCTATGAAAATGTATTCTTTTTTAGATTAACTAGAAAATGGACAATATTTATAGCTCCGGGATTATAGGGTTATTAGTAATATTATTCCATTAGCAGGGGTAATAATTATAGACGAGGATAAAATCAGACGTCTTGAATTCAAAGTAATTTTTAGAAATTAAATTATTAATGATTATAACATAACTTTAATTAAAAATCAAAAATATCTAAATATTTTAAATTTCAAGAATAATATAAACCAGTTAAAGAGAATAGAAGTCAATACTCTATAATCACATGGATAATAAAATGTAAAGATTTGAATATATTGGATTTCTACATAAGTATTAGTGAATGTTTACTGGAGACATAATATTATTTGCATAACATATTATTTTGAAATAAAAATAAACAGCGATAAAGATATAGACAAAAATGTTACATATTTGCGGTGAGCATTTATAGAAATAAGAACAATTATGATGACAATTCTATAACGGAAAGCATGCAAAAATGCATACATTATAAACAGCAAAGGGTGTAAAAGAATATACATTGGGGGTAAAGTAGGAGAATTAGAAAAAAAGTTGTTTGTTAATTTATCTGACTGTTTGAGAGGAAACTGTTGATTTAATTGCACCAATGTTATCAAAAAATGAGAGTTTTGTTTCTGCTGCAATCACCTCTTAAGGAGGGGAAGAAGACATAGAAGTGGGGATGTTGCGGGTTTAATCTAATTTACGCCATTGTCAACAATTTGTAAGGCCTATACAAGGGCAGGGATCCCCTTGAAAACAGAAGAACTAGCATAGATATACAAGAGTCAGTAGCATAACTTTATAAGTGACATTTACTACTTATAGATTCCAACAAGGCTTCAATATTCATTGCCTCCAACCAACCCACCCAACCCATTCCTCCTTTCGTTGTAAGCCAAATCTTTCTTATTATAGTTGAACATTTAGTGTTGGAAAAAGTAGCCGCTGACTTAAATAAGCGAACGGAATCTCTGAGAACCGTCTTCAAAGAGAGTTGAATAATTAAGGAAGAAGAAACCGTGGTTAATGAATCCACACAGCCGCTAGCAGCCGGAAAATAGGCGATTCTACTGCTGCAGTTCAACTTGCCCTGATCTTACCCTGCCTGCTTCCTCAGGGCAGACGAAACCTTTGAGCTGTTTTGATTTTCCTCTTATAATGAGTGCACTAGGCGGCGGCTAAGGTGGTGGTGGTGTTTATAATCGAGGCAGCCGCGAAGAAAGTGTGAGTGAGAACGGGAAGCTGAATGCAAGAGAAGGGGAGACCCCGTATAGTCGAATTGTCTGGCGTGAAATTTCAATTACTCTGTGTTTGTATCCGTGAGAAAGATAAACATGTGAAAACCATATTTAGATATTGTAGCAATAAAGTAGGTTTATAGTTATATTATGGAATGTTAAATATTTCACAATACTCTATTTAATATCGCGACTAATTTCAATTAGAATAAATAGTTATTTTATCCATTTTCTGTTAATTTATTTATAATTTTCCTTGAAGTGGAAATATGCGCCGGCTGTAAACTATTTTTCACTTTAATTTTTGCGGCAAGTAAATGTACAACAGTCATTAAACTACACTTTAATTGGAGGAAGGTACACAGGATGATAATAAGATTATAATGAGAAGGGGGTTGGCAATAGTATTACGAATGGTATTAGGATCAATGCAATAGGTCAATTGGACTTATGTAATGCATAATATAATTATATAAAAAACTTTAATATAACAAATAGGGAAAAATAAGAAATCAATATAAAGGTTACCTTCAGAGTCTATAATACAAACAAAAAACCAACGATTCGCAATTTAAAATGTGGTTACAAAAACATGGTAGAATAGTTGAATCATAAATGAATCAATTTACATGATTGCTTCTTTTAAATGAAGATTAAATAGCTAATTATGAAAGTAATCATTTTCTTAAATACAATTATGGCGATCAAGACAAATAATTAACAAACATAGAATCGTTCTTTATTTTAAAATTTCAAATAATATTTCATTACAAAGTTAAATAGTTTTTCTTAAATTTAAATGCTACAGATACTAGTGATTAATTGATAAACAATATTGAATTTTGAAAATAGCTACTTTAAGAAAGACTGAGCTTTGCAGGAATTTATTTATATTTCCAATATAGTCCTATTATATAACAACATTTGTTTAAAACCGTTAATAAGAACTATTTATCGTGTATATTTTATTATTATACTAATATAACACAATAAATTATTATTCGAGATAGTCCCTTTCCTTACTGCCAACTACCGCTAGACCCCGAAATTGGATAAATAAGGGTTGAACTCACCGCCGCTATCTCTGCAGTGAAAGTTAGGATCGATACCTTTGTTGAGCCATTTGCTGACCTTGGTCACTTCGCCCGCCTTGACGTACTCAAGGAATTGCCGCATGTTGCTCTGGAAAGGGGGGTATGGGAGGGGGGGGGGTAATTCAATTTTATAAAAATGAGTCAAGTTTGCACAGCTTACTTAAATCACCAACATAAAGAAAAGCACATTGCTAAATAAATGCAAACTTTCATTTTTAGTTTCAATAATTTATCGAGCATTTTTAACGACATTATTTTACTTTCTAACATATCATACTTAGTCATAAAACCTGTAGAATAATAAATAGATTTGAGACACGCAGGATAAACAATCAAATTATTTCCTCTATTTTTAATGTGTATCAATAAATTCAGGCAATCGAGGTTTTGCTCGGAGCACATCCGTTTCTGGAAAATTGATGTTGAAAGTCATCAAGACTTCGTGCTGTTGATAATTAATGTGATCATAGTATGTTAATAAGCAACAGTTACCTATAGGGGAAGGTCATTCTCACAGAATATTTTATACATTATTATATTATATTTAATGGTGGCTGAAAGGCCCATATACCACCGCCAATGTTCACAAAGAGCACCATTTTATTAGACAAGTTTAATATTGCCGCTCACGACAACAACTATTCAGCTTCATCCACAATGTATGCAAAGGCTAGCGGGCTCTTTTCTTTTATGTATATATTGTGTTCTCTCACAATAATAATAATAAAATGTGATGAAGGCACGATCATCAAATTAATTTCTTTAAAATGGAAACAGTTTTCAGATTGACCCGATGAGTTCTTGGAACTATAAATGAAATGGTGTCGTAAAATGGTTACTTGCTGTGACTAAGGGTGCCTGCTAGCGTATAATAAAACAACTGGTGGACATTAAAAGGGCCGTGACGGTCATGATCGCTTTTTATTGTACAGTTCTAACGGTAAATCTCACAATAAATGCCACTGACCTTTTACCGTGGACAAGCATATTTTAATTCACTCTTTAGAAACATTTTTATTGACATGTTCTGATATTATCAGCATGAAATGAATATGTTTAAAATGTAATTTCATGTATTTAATAAATATTTAGGATGTCAAAAGAGGCTATAATATGTTATTTCAGGCCTGTCAAACTCTGTACATAATAATATGGAATAAAAATGTGTGATGTGAAAACCAATTCAAATCATTCATGAATTGAACAATTTATTTAAATAATTATTGATTTTCAACTTGGTAAATAACGTTTAATTACATAATTACCAAAACACAGGAGTTCCGTAAAGTTTTCACACGCTAGCATAATATAATATACGCGGAAAGGTTGCTGATTCGGCACAATGAATAATGTTATCAAAAGTGTTTTGGGAATAAATAAGTTAATAAAACCAAGGCAGCTGCAAGAGTTTACAGCAGGGGTTCACTCCTTTATGACACGACCAAAACTTGACACAAAACTCCTTTGTTTAGACAAGAGGTGTACCGTTTTAACAATTTCCAGTAAATAAATATGAAGAGGTTGTTTTAACCGAATTACTCTGCTGATAGAGAAAATTTGAAATCCAGAGGATATTCCTTTAAAGTTATGTTTAAAAAATACTGAATACAGATTGAAGACGATTTTGTGCTCGCTATCAAATCAATAAGGTGATTAATAATAATTAATGCACATCTAGCAAGAGGGTCGATGCTGGTTCGAAGCTATATGTCCAACTGACGAGACCTAAAAAGTTCGAAACCGGTTCTAAGCTGGACACAGATAATTCCAAATGAACAATCTTTAAAAGGTTAGTTGCTATGGCAATACTGACTTGTTTATAGCAGAACGTATTAGGAGTTTAAATTAAAAAGCTTAAAGTTAGAAAATTAATTTTCTGAAATGAGATATTTGATTAAACAAATTATATTTTTTATAAACAAATTAGTTTGTGTAGAAAATTCCTTATGATTCCTTTACATAAACTTTAAAAGACCACCAATAAAGTCAAGTAGGTCATCATTTTGACGTCATAAAAAAGGTGAACAATTAAGAACAAATTAAAATTGTTTTATTCAATAAGAAACAAAACTTTTTTGTAGAAGTATAACTTATTATATAGATTAAGCGCCCAATTTAACTTCTATTCTGTGTTTTGTAAAAATGGGGAATTTATTTAAATATGTAAATTAATTAAAAATATTATAAGGATAAAAATATTTGGTGAAATATCTGAAAGATGAGAGCTGCTCTGATCACCTCAAATAATTCGAACGATTGTAACTTAAATAACGTAATATTTCAAAACTGGACACCCATATTAATTAAAACGTGATTGAACTATACGTATCAAACAGTTATTATTGTATATAATTATTATGATGAACGGCTTTATTTGTTAGTTAGATGAGAAAAAGTCCCCCCATAAAAAAAGATCCCATCCAGTGTCAGATATAATTTGTAAAAACTCTCTCTATTTGACTGCAAGTACCCATCTATAACTACTCTTATAACTCTTATAACTACTTGTGCTCCTACCTTGGTGTGGACCTTTTTCAGTTTGTGGATGCTGTACTGGTTGTAACTGTAGCAGCGTCGTTTGTACCGGAACTGAAAGCAGAAGGAGAAGTGGAATTCAACTCAGTCAAAGCCAGAACCATGGTAGCCAGCCAGATGAATAAATAAAACACATTATGTCTGCCTCTTTATTCATTATAGAGAAAAAAGGTTTTATTGAACATGCTGGTGAGAGACGATGAATTGAAATAATCGTTTAGTATTGGAATGAAATCAGGAATGAATAATTATCGAGACAATTGAATTTTTTAATGCTATGAGAGGAATAATTGTCTGATCCACTCAATGAAATTATAATATAAGTATATAGGGATATGACAATAAATAAATTAAATCTGTGAAAGGTGTCAAATAGAATATTAGAATTAATTAAACAGTGCATCAAAAAAATTTCTACGTCATTTTATTTCCATATATTGTAACAAAAACTATAATAATACAATACTATGATTAAAAAATTACCTTGTTATAACGTTATAAATATATTTTATAAATTGAAATAAAAATCAATACAATGTTTATATATCCAGATTTGTGAGCAATAAAATGTGGTAAACAAATATTTCTTTAAAACTACTTTCATTTACGAGGCTATGTAATCAAAAATAATACCGAAACAAATTAAAGAAATTATGACACAATTGTGTGACTATAGGAATATACAATAATTATTTCACAACAATCATATAAGGACACCTGAACTAAGGAAAAAACGAACACCTTGAGGAATATTAACTTCCAAGGTAAAATAATCAATGGCCTTTTTCAAAAATCGAGATTACGTTTTTGAAAGAAAACAATTGCATCGAGGGTATAGGAGAACTATCTGTTAGACTAAAAAAATCAATAATGCAAGTTTCATTTCTCCAGTGCCCCATAGAGAGACAGAAATGTATATTTTTGTAAATTCATTTTGACACGGGTAGCATATTTGTGATATATAATAAATCAAGGTGTCAACACCCACGATACCCTTGCTGAGGGAAGGGAATGTGTGTGTGTATAGGGGAGCACAAGTCATGTCAGGCCACTTACCGCACAATGTTTAAGCGCAGTAGGGCATGATAATCAGGTACTGCACGTTTACCAATCGCTGGATATAACACACAAGTGCGCACAGTCTAGTATTGATTGATAAAAGGTCTACAGAGGGAATATAGCAGGTCTGATCAACTAGAAAATTAATCAACAACTTCTCGATTTTCATCTGTCAGCTTTCCAAGACACTTATCTTCACTTCTCATCGTAGGATCTCAAGTTTTCTCTCGCTCTTTATCACTTGTGTTCTATCTAACCCTTTTAAATCCTAGAGTTGAACCACGTGTCTCATTACATTTGATCACCCTTTTTCATTTATCATGATTTGAATCCACAAGACCAAACCCCTTTAGAGTTCCATCACCTTGTATAATTGTCGAGATAATAGAAGCCATAACTCTTAGTATAAACGCTATCTCAACATTCAGAATTTGATTGTTTTCAACTATGTGAATAATCCCTACAAAAAAAAGACGAAAGAGCAATTCAAATTTTAGGGAATAAAATATGACATCGAATATTATAAACCCAATTAATTAAACATAAAACAATTGTGAATATCTGAAGATATCTAATTAATTACATTTTATTAATTCTTCAATGACATATTATAATAAAGTACAATAACCTCCTAATTTCATAGTTACCGATTAACTTTGTTAGAGGTACAATATATATATATATATAATATATTTGCAAAAAAAGCAAAGGGAAAGGTTAAGATTTCGTATAATTTTCGCAATTGATTCACCTTAAAAAGTTTCAATAATATAGTTTATACAGTAAAAATATGTGAAGGATAAAAATCTAATAATTAATATTCGGAGAACTTCTGTTTGATATTATCAACGTACAAGACCTTACTAGAGAATCTTCAGTCAACAAAACTCCATGGATAGTATATATGGAGCTCCCTCTCAATCGCTTTATATGCGCAAGAGGAAAGAATTATACTAGTTTTCAAACTTTAAAAAAGAGAGATTTATTCCATGATTTGATCCGACTGTTTTAGGGGATAAACACTTTGCTATACCCATTCTCCTACTCTCTCCCTCGCTCTTTCAGCTCCATGTTCAAATGGATCCGTATATATATATATAGAAGCTTGAAGGAGATTCTTCAGATTCTTTTAAAGAGGAGATAGACAAAACCGGGCTAATTAACCCAAGTAACCAGCTGAGTATGGAACAACTTCTCTACCAAGTCTAAGCGATGCCCCCCGTGCTGTGTTATATTAATGTTATTATATCTAATTGGGACAATACAGAAACAAGTATAGCTCGACTGACTCAATGATTAGAAATAAAAAGCGATAAAATTATTATGCTATCGGTAATGCAGTCAATATTGGAAAACACTGCAATTGAGAACAGCATACGTGGTACAGCATAAATACAAATTATTGCTGACGAGTAATCTAAACAAAGAGTTGTCTTGAAAGAATAAACGTTGTCACATCACGAACGAATTTATTTTCCAGTATCTAGACTTCTATAAAACTACTTTGGCAATCAAATTTAACGAAAAACTAACTACTTCATTCGTGTTTACATTAAATGTTCTGAAGAAGAATTTTGTATTACTATATAAAAATCAGTTATGCAGAAAAACACAATACAATGCACAGAATAGTACTAATCTTTCCTTTATAAATCTTTGAAATGTTACCAAGTATTGTCTCTTTATAAATTAATCTTTTCATTACAAAGGCGTTGATTGTTTCTCGGTATATATCAATGATAACTGAAATCTATCAAACAGGTTAACCGAATTAAAAACATTAAGAACTAACACATATTTGCTAATTAAAATACAATCTGAACTTGAAAGGGAAAACCTATAATGGTAGAATGATAATGACGTGTGTGTCAATCTATGCTGATAAAAATATGTTTCACAGTTCTAAACCTAAACTTGTGCATTATTTCTTCTTTTCGGGAAAATTTCTTCCATGCCAGTAGAAAAAAATATGAGAAAAAATTGAAAGTTGAAGGTTGTAGAAATTAATTGTCGATAGCCTGAGGACTGATTGTGAAGCCAAATAACATGCCCAATCAAAGTATATGCAATGGATAAACGACCATCTTCTATATACTCAACATTTGTACTAACTTCTGCCGAGTTCTAACTTCTCCATTCTCTTTGAACCTTTGATATAAGAGAGAACTATCTATCCCAGTTATCGTGCAGGTCGTTCTCAGTCATCTATAAATAGGGCCCTCTGTCTATGCCTCATTTCTGGTCAATTATTCCAGCTAAGGATCTGTCTCATATCCCTACAATACAACTAGAGTCTTGTCAAATACATTTCTCACAATTATTACACGTCGGCTATATAATACGATGGCTCTATTATAGTTGCGAGAGATCCGATACTTTCCAACTATTAATTAGACCTTCTTAAAGATCTGAGTTCACTTAATCACACGATTATAGATCCCTCCGGACAGTATAGAATACTGCAAATTCTTAATGAATTATGATGAAAATATGGTGCTGAAAATGTTAAAACAACCAAAAATTTATTTATCAAAATATAGAGGAATTCTACTGTACAAAGTAATTGATATGCTAGTTAATATTCCGCCATTCTATGATCTTTCCTTGCATATTGAATATAAAGATATAATAGCTAACTAAAAAACGAATAGTTAGAATCGCAAAATAGATAGATGATATTGTGTTAATATTCAAATTATACAAACACTACACACGGTGGGACCCATCAAAAGGCTGTATCTATTACATCCCTTAAATATTAAAAAGACTGCTCATACATATATCAGCTAAAGAGTAGCTGTAACTATTGGAATCATTTAATGGAACGAAGAGTTCTAACAGATATTGAACAAGGACAACAACAAGTAGATAGATGCAAAAAAAGTCTCGCTTGAAAAAATGCTGTACAGATAACAGCATAATATTATAAGGCAGATATAGTCAGCGAGACAGTTCATAGAGCCTTAAAAGAGAAAAATTAATTAGCTCACAAAGCCACAAAACAGTGACACAAAAGGACACACAAAAAAGTTCTAGACGGAGGAACGCGCGAGTACGAAAGTTGTTTTTTGTTTTTTGCATCAAATTTATTTTCTGGTAAGAGAGAGAAAGTGAGACAGAACAGAATGGGGGTCTAAGAAAAATGAATACACCGGTTTTGGGGGTATTGATCAATCGGGGTCTATATGGATCAATTATAGTATAGTTTACAGCAAAGAATCAACCATAATATAGGAAATGTATCGCTTTAAAGTTATAGATATAGGGAAGGGCTCAGCCAATTTATCCCTGGCTTTCGGAATTGTTTGTGATTCTAGAGATAATGTAATGTAAATTCAATTTTCCGAAAGTTTAATTTTACTGATATTAAACTATATCGATAAATAATTATGTCCCGATCTATTATAGCTCAATAATGTTAAGATAAGAGTTAAGACGTCTCACTGGACTAATCATTTTATTGACATTGTAAGATGCTCTAAAAGAGAAATAAATGTTCCCATTTCAACTTAATCAAAGAGGATGGCATTCTGTGTCAAAACCAACGTGACCAGGACCTTAGCAAAGCCTGATTGAGACAGCCTGATTCCTAATTCAATCATCCAAAAAAGTATATCAACAGTCCAGAGAAAAAAAATAAGAAATCCTTCAACTCTCACTGCGCATACCTTCTTCCATCTCTGACAATCAGAAGAGAATACTCGCAATGTTCTCTCCCATACTACCTATAGAAGGTTATAAAACGTCCACTTTCCCCAACTGGGTGGTTGGTGGAGGAGGAGGGAGTAAGCAGTCGGCGGGCGGGAATCAAACCTCAAGCTGTGACAAATTGACTTCGTTAACCAACACGATATACGATCAAGTTCACACACCGCAAACACACACACACGTTATTATATAGGGGAGAAAGAAGAGAGGAGAAATTCAACTATAATATATTATTATGGGAGAAATTCAAATCTGCGACGACAATTCATGCGCGCATTTATAGAGTACATTATATAAAAACCTTTAGTTGAGGATCACGTTTTACTTTTTCAGATGTCACGAAAGAGTTCTTAAAGTAAGCTTCAAAATTCAAATGTTTCATTTGGTTTAAACGATTCTGTCAGACTTTCAATTCGATTGAAAACTAGATCAAGACAGAATATAATATAATGATCAAATATTAGAATTGGTTCGTGACTTTTGAATAAAAATAAGTAATCAACTTTTTAAATAATTTAATATGTGACTAGAATATACACAGAAGATTAGTAGAGACAATTATAAAATATTTTATTCTAGCAAATATCGTGATTATTATAAATATTGAGGGAAACTTTAATTAATCTTCAAAACACCTTCGTTTATACAATTATAATTTTAAATTTACTGTTCAAAAAATTATAGCATTTAACTTTCAAATGTCTACTTCAGACAATAACCTCGACAATAACCAAAACAGCCGCGATTCTGCTTTCAATTTTATTCTCAATGTATCAATATTATGAGAGATGTTAATGCTTTTGACGCTTAATCCCAGCTCAAGGGAAGCCGGAACTAAAATCTCAGCACACTGATCGACTGTGACAAACATCCTCCGAGACTCGGGTGGGGATATAACATGTCGATGTGTGTGAGAGAGAATGATCAAGAGACGCTGCTCAAATCTAGGCAGAACTGAAAAGTCACTTACACAAATAAACACACTAGCACTGTTCCTACAGTGTTCGTAGGTAAATATTAATGTGTTGTTTTGTGCCACACAGCCAGCCAGCTAGAGAGATAGACGGGGTGGTGGAATTAAGACTTTTAATTCACCAACATCCAGTGAATTCACAAACAATATTCATTAATATCAAAATTAATAGAGTAGTTCAAAGAGAGACCGCAAACAATTGCCAATAAAAATACACATTTAACCAGATGGGTGGGTAGACACCCCTTCTAAACAATACCAATATTTTAACTGCAGAGAAAAATCAAAACTAAAAGGCTACATTGATTATTGTAGAAATTTATTAATGTTTTGTAAGTGTCTGAGGAATTTTCCTAATTTGATGGATACATAATTAATCAATAAGGAAAATATTTCAATGTAGTATAAACATTTAGAATCTATGCATTCTATTAATTCAAGGTTTAATTATCAAACCCATAGAGTAATTATACATAATAATTATAAGTAATAATTACCCTATGATCAAACCGTTATGCAGCAATGATTGCTTTTTGCATTTTTGAAGAACTCATTTTTCTGGATTAACAAAATGAATTCTTCGAAGTACAATACAAAAAATTGATACCATTCAAGTCAAAATATTTCTGTAATTGTGATGAATTAAATGTGATACCTAGTTTAACCGCGCTCACGAGAATGAGAAGGATATTATATCGTAAAATACTTGCAAATGAATCCATCATAAATCACAACAAGCGTGTCAAAGATGTTTGCTTATTATGGACGGATGCATAAATCATAATTTAAACAGTAAGAAAATAACAAATAAATTTTTGGTTATTGACTTTTTGCAAACTGTTTTTACAACTATATCCTTGATTGAATTTGACAAGAACGTCGGCTTACATCAGTTTTATAAAATTTAAATAAATTGTAGGTATAGTCGCAGAATTACTCCCCATTCGGTGAGCTTTGCATGTAAAAAACATTCACTTCAGCCATAAAACAAATTAATTTTTGCTTCTGCGGTTTTCCTGCGGACAGACAATAATTATTATTAACAGACGAAAACGCGTATTGTGTAATTTATAAATTAATATTCTCTGAAAAGAACTTCGTATAATATAGAAACAAAATGTTTTAAAGATTACAAAAAATGACTATTTAATAACCATATTACAAAATCTATAGATGCACCCCCTCAAACATAACAAGAAGAATCAGCGCAATATCAGTACAATTATCCCAGCAAGTAATAACAGCTCAATAACACAGCAAGTAATAACAGCTCAATAACACAGCAAGTAATAACAGCTCAATAAC
>JAUZNC010027216.1:0-17482 GCA_034780395.1 Vannuccia rotundouncinata | reverse complement strand
ACAGCTCAATAACACAGCAAGTAATAACAGCTCAATAACACAGCAAGTAATAACAGCTCAATAACACAGCAAGTAATTACAGCTTAATAATACAGCAAGTAATAACAGCTTAATAACACAGCAAGTAATAACAGCTCAATAACACAGCAAGTAATAACAGCTCAATAACACAGCAAGTAATAACAGCCTAATAACACAGCAAGTAATAACAGCTCAATAACACAGCAAGTAATAACAGCTCAATAACACAGCAAGTAATAACAGCTTAATAATACAGCTGTTTTACTAACCCTAACCTTTCTTCTTTTACTACTACAAACTCAGAATAAAAATCTAAACTAAAAATACCAACCTCTAACAATCCAATTGGTCCGGACATTGGGTAATCACTAATTGGTCGCTCTTCTTGTAGAAATTTTCCAGTCCGACCATTAGTAGGTGGAAGATACAGTCCAAAGTTGAGCGGGTCGGGCATCTCCTCTGAATTGAGACTTGGAAGGATCATCTGTTTGATTAAAGATACTGGATCGTCCATGTGCACCTGTAGACACTTCTGTGATGGTGTAAAGAGAGGAGGGGTGCATTGTTCAACTTGTGTAAATTATTATATTTTTCCTTGTCGACTTTATATCTAAAAATCAACAGGTAGCTAAGAATATGTATAAGAATTTGAACTTAATCAAAAGTGACGTATTCAAATTCACTATTATATGTCAAACATTTTGTAAATAACAAGTGAAGTTTGAAGTAGAGATTCTTTGTGTACATTATTTTTACAATTTTCGAAAGCTAATTAGACTGAAAGCATCTTACAAAGAAAAAGCGTGAAACCAGAAGGAAAGACACATTAATTAAATTAATCAGTTTTTGTTTGCCAAATAATCTATGACATTTTATAATATAGCCTTACGCCACTCAAAGAAGTTCCATTATTTTATAAAGAGAGTAGAGAGTAATATTTTCTCTTAAATTAATTATATAATTAAAAGTACAGATACATACACTCCAATTAGTGCACAAAACAAAAAAAACGCATGTAAAGAAATTTCAAACATATTTTGCAATAAAAGAGTATAAATAGGAATATAAACAGTTACAAAAAATTTATAGTGTAAACAATTTTTGAGTCGCACGTTGTTGGACACATTAAAATTAATTTCCCAAACATTTGCTTCCTTCCCGCATTTATTATGTGTATTATTAAGCATAAACTTATATTAAAAATCAAAAACATTGCTTCGATGTAAACCAAAAATATATAATTAATTTATAGTTGCTACTATAATCGATATGTTATTAAGCAGAAAAGCGTACTAAAATGTTACAAAATATGACAACACTATAGGACATATTTTGGATAATATATACATATAAATATTTTAAATCATCTTTTATTATTATATATTATGTTGTAAAAATTTTTTTGTAATAGTATATGACAAACATTTGTGGAAACCTTTTCCGAACCATTTTAACTGTTGCTGATTATTACAAAATTATTACTATAATTACGTACCTAGCTATCCAATGTCATAATAAATTACTTCAGGAACAAGTACATGTGTTTAATATGGTAGGTAAGTCATTGGTTCGAAAAAATATTATAATTTTAGACGCAAAACCATCTTGGAAGAGATTATAAAAAATAGGATCTTGCAAGTCTTTAGAAGTGACAGTAAGACGGCTTGGGAATACCTTTCCATATCTAAATACGTCAATTTTGAAAGCCTTGGTTTGAATGACAGGACGACAGCCTACTCAATGTTTACTGCTGATATTATTTATGCTTTGCTATGGACAGGAGCGGTGAAGCAGAAAACTTTCTCAGTACAGACAGCAATATTTCCCCCCCCCCCCCCCCTGGCAATAAAGATTAATCAAAAAAGTTTAAATAATACAACGCTTAAGTTCTAGTTGTTCTAGTTGGCCAAATTATGAACATACAAATCGTCAGGCGTGATTTGAAACATGATTCAGAAAACTAGATGCTTTTATAGATTATTATGCAAAGTTATGTCGATTTTTTCACAAGTTTAACAATAATTTTAATGAAAATAGTGTCGATTGACAGGAAATGAAACATTTTAGAAAAAATAGGTGCTGCATTGCGTGAATTATTCGCCAAGTGCTTCAACATAAATTGTAATGTCTTAAAAATGACATTTCAACTATCTGTAGTATAGCAAACGTGTCCAAATCAAATCGAAAAGTATATATAATATTATACATATCAATTTTTTTATTTCTATCCAATCTAATCTACAATGAGGAAACAATGTTTCTCAGAATAAGAAATTTAAGTAAAACTAGACGATCAGTACTGCTTGTGTGTTTTCGTATTTAATTTTTTCTGCCGGCAAATAATTTATCGGCTTCCATAAGCAATTAGTGATATCAGATAAAAAAATTCTAAATCCTGTGTTATCTATGCAAATATAAGTTTTAGTAAAATTAATATTAAAAAAACATTCGCGACATTGCCACAATAAAAACTATAATTAATCCAAAAAACACGGTTTTCCCTTATCCGATAAGGTGGGGAAAACTCTCAGCAACAATCTATCAGATGGTGTTAATAAGTTGAAAAGGTAAATAATGAAACAACAAAGGTGGGAATGCCAACACTTGGCGGTTGAAAAGTGAGGGGTGCTCATACTTGGTAGACAATTTAATTGTACAGTTATAAACAGTTAAGCAGGCATGAAGAAGGTTAAACTGTTCCCAAGAAACTCGATAATTATATTTTCGCACTTGTTAATTGACGGGAAAAGAAAACAGCACAAAGTCGCATTGACAGAAATCGGGTAATCGATAGACTAAATTCTAAAAGAAGCTATTTGGTATACTTTTCATCTGTCGCCATTCTGTTTTATTTTAAAGATTTTAAGTTTTATTTTGGGGAAAATTGCATTGCTGTTTGCTAGAGTGAATATTTTATAATTTAATCAAATTACTGTCAGAAATATTATAATTATGATTTAAAGAAATGTCTATAATTGAAAAACCAAAAGAAATAAAAATTATGTGCTGAGCTTACGTGAATGTTCTTGTCAGTGATAACAACTCGCAGAAAGATAAGTTCCGATTGATTGACCATCGGAGGACCGCCAACCATTTGTGGCATTTGAACAGGAAGAGGCTGTTGCATGTGACCTCCCAAAATCATTTGGTGCTGCTGAGACACCCCTCCACCTGGATGGACATGAAACCGACAATTTAAATATTATCAGTTTTGTTTGGCGCTTGAATGAATCAATGAATATATTTGACAACTTACCCATGGATCGTTGAATTAAGGTTGGTGTGAGTACAGGCATAGTGACTGGTGTCATAGGTACCATCAAAGGATACTGTTGCTGCTGGTACTGTTGCTGCTGATGATTTTGTACATCGTGTTGTGGCTGCAGTGACAAGCCAAGTGTAAGAGGAGTGCTAGGTGCAGATGTGCTTGCTCCATTATGGCTAGCATAACTGTATTGAAGTTGTTGTTGTTGACCCAGAAACGAGTGGCCCAATAGTTGATGCCCACCGCCTCCAGACATGCTTTTCAAGTTATATCTTAGTAGTCATGTATTTGGTGGCTTAAAATAAATATAATATATAAAAGGTTCATTAACATGTTGTATTTTTTTTGATAAAATAAAGATTATGATGAATTGTAACTAAATTTAATAAATAAGCAAAATAACACAACATATGTGTTGAGTCAAGTCTAAAAATAGAATAAATATGTAAAAGTTTAAAATGAAACTGATGGTTCTTTAAAATGTATTTCATATATTTTTTAATGATAACACATTTAATGATAATATTTCTTTTGTGACATTAAGCTATTAGAAATATGTATAAGTGTGCACTTTTTAAATATATATATATTACTTACAATGGTTGTATTTTGTCCACTCATTCATATGAACTTCCAAAACAAAAAAATTGATTAATAAACTGTTTATTTTAATAGTTTGTTATAAATTTGAAGCAGGTTAATTAAATTAACACCAAAGTATCATTTTAAATTAATGTAAAAGACTCTATACAATAAGTTAATTATAGAATATTTCATATTAAATATTTAAAACTAGATTATGTATAGGATAATATTCTGAACAAACTGCATTTGAAAAAATAATGTACAACAGCAAAGCAGAGTACATTGACATTTTCGCAATACACTGAGTTCATAAAATTATGAAACATAAAATGATAAGAATAAAAATAAAAATTAGAAAAATCTATACAAAAATATAATCAATATTTCAATATTTAAAAACAATAAAAATTGAATGTAAAATTTGTTTAATTGTTAATTGCAATTGTGCATTATTTCAAACAAATGTATTATCTAAAAAAATTCTTATAATTTTTACCTGTATATAGATATAAACTACCAATTCATTTGCAGTTATAATTAATTGAAAAATCGTATAGAAATTGTTTTATAGATATATATTCAATTTTAAAACTTTCAGAAAATATTTCACTACTTTTAAAAATAGGTCATAAAAATATAAATTCAATGTGGAATTTTTATATGTATATATTTAAAACAAGTTGTTTACCTTAATCTGCAGTATGATATAAATAAATTTATATGGAAATGTCTACATTGGTTGAAAGTTTGTATACATTTTTAAAGCATCATCCATATTGATATTAGAAAATAAAAAGTCTTTGTACAAAATCTCTATAAATCTAGAAATTATGTAAAATGGATGGATACTGTTTTATAATTTTGACTGTTTTTATTTAATATTAAATACACACTATAAATGTATATTATGGGCTTGATCTAATCACAGTATTTCTTCTATAGATTTTGAACATTCAATAAAATAATTAATTAATTTAGTAAATTTTAAACATTTTAATGAAAATATTGAAAATCATATTACATATTTTTTTCATTAAAGTTTAATTAATTGATTAAATAAATTTGACTACATAAAATTAAGTTACTGGATAAAAATATTCCCATAATCTCATTTTATTAGACTGATCTGAGTAATAAGCAGACAATGTAAGGATAGATACAGTTTAATAATAAAAAGTAAGATTTAAATAGTTTATGACATGTATCCATTATGATATGAAAAAAAAGTGTTAATAGTATATTAAAATTGTATAGTTTAAATAATAACAAATAAACACATGATTAACACTTCAGTTTTTATTAAATTTAAGCTAATTTAATATATTAATGAATATCTCACAAATGATTAGTTAACATATTATATTCAAAAAATTATATATTATTAAGATTTGTATACTTTGCAGTGCCAAACCCTAACATCAATTCTACTGATTTTATTTATAAAACCCATAGGCTGATCATTATATTCTGCTTAATTTTAGAAAAATCCATTTTGCACTAGCTATAGTTTTATGGAGATTGGAATTTACTGATGCCTAATGAATATCACAAAGTATGTTAAGAAGATTTGTCAATTTTATACCAATTATAATTTCTAACAGATTAATAATATGGATATGAGCCATTGGATGTCCTGCTATTAGTATTATAGAACCAAAACTGGTTTCTAAAAGCAGTTCTTTATTAAATAGGCATGAGATTATGCCTTTAAAAATGTACATATATTGACAAATATATCCTCATAACTCCCCATAACATATGACTACATGAAGAGTGTAGCCTACAAATTGGGGCCACATATTGATATATTTTTTTTAAATTATTTTATAAACCTGTAAAACCCAGAAAACCAGGAAGAATCTCATGCCTGATTAAAGAAGTGCTAGTTTATTTTAATAATTTATGGATATAAAATGAAGAGGACCAGAAAAAAAGTCTTGAATGCATCTTTGGATAAATTTACATTTTATTTGATGTTATGTCCATTTAAAAATGATTGCCAGCCTGAATTCTATGTCCTTTGTATGCCCGATATGTTATCCTTTTCCTATTCTTTTAAATATATATTAAAATTCCTGAATGCATGTTAGATATATCCTCCGAAAGCTACTAAGAATGCCTTCTGGTGCTTGGTATGAATGATTATGATTGTATATGATTTGATTGATAAATAAAATAATTTAAAATATGAAAAAAATTACAGAAAATTAAATTTTGCTTGTGCTTTAGTAATGAAGCAATTAGATTGGGCAAACGCCTAAAAATGTAAGCAAACTAATTAAATTCGAAAAAAATTTACATAATATTGTAGTTGAATTAAGGTAAATATAATGTAACTTATACTATAAAATATATTTTTAAAATAATAAAACATTATGTAATTACATAAAAACGATAATCTCTGAATATTTAAATTATACGCTTAAACGGAATTCGGCGCCTTGCGTATCTATTAACTATTTTTTTTAATTCATAATAAGAAAAATACATCTAGCTGCTATATTAGCCATTGACCTAAATATTATTTAGACAGACTGACCAAAATTCAATTATAATAAGCCTCCTCGAGAAAAAAATTGTGTTAGTCAATTTTAATTTTCGTCAGTTCATCACTTCTTTTCACCACACTATGCGACTTTTCGTGAAACTGATGAAGTTTCATGCGTTTTTTAGTACTGGAACTGGATTTTTGTATGCAATTGCATATCAGCAGAAAAACGAATAAAAGACGGATATTAACTTCAGACATGATTTTTACTAAAAAAAAATATACACTTCACCTCATGTATACTTGCTTTTGGGTGGAGCAAAACTCCAATTGTCAAAATAAGTATTGAAATTACATAATTGCGGTTTATTTACCTACTGCATCTAACCAATACAGAATTAACCTGCATAATTGCATTTGTCCGCCAGCATGTATATATAATTATCCTACAAAATTGTATCGTATATGGGACTTTAAATATTATGAAAATAATTAACTATAAATGTTATATTTCAAACCATGTAGGTGTCACGGCTTCGTAAATTTAGTTTGGAGTGCCTACTATAATAATGAGTACTACTACACGAGCATCTTGGGTTGCCCTTTCGGGATGCCGGGTGCTCTTGTACACGGGCATCCAATTGCTCTACTTTTCCCAGCATCCTTATAGTTTGATTGGCTATAATATAATTTTTGCAATAAAAGAAATAAACAATATTTAATATGAGCAATTGCGTTTTTCATTGTTTAAGTATGTATATATTAGTGATAAGCATTTAAAAAAATATCCATTCATTTTTAAATATTAATTCGTAAATTAATATGTATGGCGGATAATTATATATATGAACAATTAATCACAACTGAACAGTAATTAATTTTCTATTAATAAATTTTAAAATATTAAAATAATTATACAAAATTTGTGAATTGTATGAATATATTATTAGGTATACAAATAATACTTTAATTCCTATACGAAAATTTTAAGTTGAATAAATATTTACAAATTTTTAATATTAATACTAAAGTTCGGCATAAAAGCGGTAGCCAATCAAACTGTAAGGATGGTGGGAAAAGTCAAGCTTGTCTCAACCATATGTCAGCGTAGTGTATTTTCGTAAGTTCTTATTTTAAAAGGCATTTAAAGACGCAAAAAAATTATTTGAAGCATTTTATTGAAATTTGAGGAATTTTGTCCAAAAACACAAATTTGTGGAATTTGAGGAAGATAGTGAAATTTGAGGAACAATCACAGGCCTGCAGTAAGTGGTCATCGACAAATAACTTTTGTTATGTTAGCAGAGTTGGAAAAAGCTACTTCGAATTTTATTAATTAAAATGTATTAATTAAAAGTAAAATATCTATTAGTACAGTAATAATTTATTGATAGCATAAAAGACAAAATACATGGAAGTATAAAAAGATCTGGCATAGAGGCGAACTACTTATGAAATAAGAGACAAATTGACATGATAAATACAATGACACTGAGATAATTAACTAACGCATTAGTCAATATAATAATTCTTAAGATAGTGGTTGTTTACAAAGTGAGTATATATAGTCTATGCATATAAGTATATTAGAACATATTCAAACATACAAAGCAATAAAAAAGGTTTTAAAATGCTCTAACACAAAAATAGCCATAAAGTGAGTTTCAACATGTCATATAATTTACAAAGGCTTTTGTATTCCTTTCTTTCCAATAAGCGACTTGTGGATATGTGGAATAACACCACCACCAGCAATGGTTGCCTTAATTAGAGTATCTAATTCTTCATCACCCCGAATGGCTAGTTGCAAATGTCGAGGAGTGATACGTTTCACCTTCAAATCTTTAGATGCATTTCCTGCTAATTCAAGAACTTCAGCAGTTAAATATTCCAAGATGGCAGCAGAATAAACAGCAGCTGTTGCTCCTACTCGACCATGGCTAGTTGTACGAGTTTTCAAATGACGATGTATACGACCAACAGGAAACTGAATAAGGAAAAAAAATGTGACATTGCTGTCTAGAATTAATATAATAATATTTGAAATAAACATTAGACATAAAAAACACTATTAATAATACAAACAAAAATTTTAGACTTAAGAGTGAATCAAAATCAATTTCACTGACAAGACCCTCTCAAAACATGTCATTTGAGGAAATAATATCAATTTAAATTACTTATTACAGTAGAATTTGGATATAACAACATCATTTTGATTTTCCAACATTGCATATAATGACACCTTTATTAGTTCCTTAAGACTATTTTATTTGCATGTAACGACATTAAATCTTAAATGTCATATTTAATTTATGAAAAATATTGAATCATTGAAGCTCTAGATGTGGATTAGTAATGTCAGGCATGTGATTCGAAAATAGTAGAAAAACTGTTTGCATGAGAACAACAAAAAGTTCTATATAAAGCAGTTACATTTTTTAGTTGAATTATAATATATATAACAAATGTTATACAAGATTTGGATGTAATCCAACCAGATGTTTATTGTCTTCTAACAGAAATATAGATAGCTCAGTTAAGTAAATATTCTGAATGGAGCATTATGTAATCAAAGTTATGGAATTATGACTGCTATTCTTATGATATTAATTATAATTTTACAATGGCAGTCAAACATCAAAATATTATGTTAACATAACACATACATACACATTGATACTAAATATTCTTTTGAGGTAGATTATTAAATAGATTGCATCAGAATAAGTTTAATCAGAAATGCTATAGTATCAAAGCCTTTTATATATAAAGATATGTTTAAAAAATTCTATTAGTTAGTTTAATTATCAAGAGAACCACTATAAGTGTAGCTGTAATGGAAAACCAGTGAACTTATACAACTAGCAATAAAGATTAATCTACTTAAAAGTGTAATACCACTCTCATAAGCATGGCAGTTAAACAAAATCTTTAAAAATACATTTTGCATTAGTATCATTATTTAATAAAATTCAATAATTATAAAAACTAAATAATGTATTTTTATACTATTCAAAAAATGCGAGTAGCAAGCTAAAATAACAATAAAAATTTGAATACAACATCATGTTTTATAGTTTCCCTTGAGGTGTTGTTATATCCAATTTCATCTGTAATTTAACCTACAAAAATCTTTTCAAAATCCAAAGGTTTACTGTAGTCATTTAGGTCTAGTCAAGGCAGATCCATGCTCCATTTTGAGCAATAATGCATAAATTTATTCCAATTAAAAAACTGTTTATTTTTATATGAAGAAGAAATTTTCTACCTAATACTTTGAGTAAATACTTTGTTGATTTTTCAATCATGTAAGTTCTTAATTATTCTATTTATCCACCTTTCTTTTTTTGCAGATCATCATTATTAGAAATTGGTTGACAAAAGTGGGAATATAATTCAATTTTAAATTTCTTTCCATTATGAACAAAGCATCTGATTATCATAAAAATAAGTGAGAAAAACTTTGTTCCTCTGGATTAAATCATAATGCAGACATGAACAATTATCCTTATTATAACTTAAATCTGATAACCCTTATTCATTTCAGTCCTAATACTTAAGATTTGTATTTGATATGATCCTACTATATTAACTCTAATCAAATGAAGGTATTTCTATGTTTATTATTGTCATTTCAATATGCCAAAAAACTGGTTGGTGTTGTTAGCCAAAAAGTAAAATTGTAATAATAAAATTCAAAAATTATAGATTTCAGCCTTTTCAACTGAATGGAATCTGTGATGTCTTCCTTAATTGAGGAGGAAATGACTATTATCAGTGAGGAAATATACCTAACAGATTGTGGAAGAGTACTATAAATGCACTGCTATTGAAAGCCAACAATTTGAATATTTTAATTACACATTTATAGCATTATAAAAGTTGTAATCCTTGTATATAACATATATTCTTACTCTTCATGAACAAACATCTTATCTGCTTCATTAAAAATGGAAAGGGTCTTTGAAGCACTAGAATAAAAAATAGCAATATACATTTGATGTATATTGTTCAATCTATGTTCAGAAATGCATTCAAAATCTATATCCCTACTACAGGGATGATCTAAGGTTTAAAGGAAAAGTCTGAAAAGATGGTTGTGAGTGCAAGTGAGCAACCTAAGAAACGTACAAATTGTGAGAAAATGTTAATCCCTTGTATTTAAAACCTCTTAAAAGCAAGACATCTGATCAAAAGTGGAAATTCAGATTTTTATTACATTTTTTCTCTCTAAAAGTCATTAGTCTTTTTTGTATAAAATTGTTTGGTTTTCTTTCAGCCTATTTAATTATGAGTCCTGAACATGTAAGTTTTTAAACAATGGTATCACTAGTCTTCTCCATTGTGAAAGAAACATAAGACATTAAAATCTCATTTCCAATTTTAGTTTACTTATATTTAGAAGCAACTGTATAACATTTAAAGAGATGAATTACAGGATATTTTAGATTCTAAATTCTGAAAACATAAGCCCTTTAACATTTCTTGGAGTTTACTTGCATTTTACAAATAGCTCAAACTAAGATATTTTCAAAACCACTGGGAAATTCCAACACTTTAACTAGTGTATTCTATATATATATAGGCACACATAGTTAGAAAATATATGTCTACATGGACAAGCAATCAAAAATTGTATTTGTCTGTTGCAAAATTTCCTTTTCCGTGGTGAATTGGACATACTTTATTTTATTTTTGTGACTGAAATAAGGCAGATTGGTTATCAGTAATTATCAAATTTGTTATGGGTGACTAAATGTGTTACATGTTCAGCATCTACCACACCTTTTATTTTCATTTATTATCTGTCAGTATATGCTGGCTAAGGCTAAATCCTCAATGTATGATGGTTTACAAAATGTAGAAACAATGTAAAAATTCCAGGATCCATATAAACCTTGAAAAAGTATGATGAAATTGACAAATGTCATATTATGTTTTATATTGTACATCAACATTGCCTTTAGTAAAATTTCAGTTGATCTTTAGTTTTCATATTAGAGACCAGAATCCTTGTCAACTTCTAACAACAATTCTACTTACCTGCAAGATTTTCAACTAATGAGTCAACAATAAAAATCTCATACTCAGTGATAGCTTTAAAGAACTTTCACAAATTGTAGTCAACACAGAAAAATTCGTCACATTCACAGGGAAAGAAATCTTTATAATTTCTGATAACTAAATTTCAAACACTATAAAGCCTAACACCAGGATGAAAATCTTTTTGTTTCAACCAATCTATATTTGGTTATAAATTTAATTAAATGTAGAATGTATGATTTTTTTTTTAAATAAGAGTAATGATACAAATGATTAATTGCTATAAAGTAGTATGCAGTGTTTTTAGTCACATTATCATTCTTTTTATTATTCATAGTTTTGTGATTTTCATATAATTTATACATAATACACAAGTATTTTCAATTTTATATAATAAAATATTACAGAGGTGTGATTTATAAATGATAAAAAATTGGAAAATGTATACTAATCCTGCAGAATTACGACTTAACCCAAAATTTTGATATTAAGTTTATTTTCTCTTCTGATTAATAATCTATAGGGTCTAGACTATACAAATCAGGTGAGATACAGCCAATATCCCAAAAACAATAATTATTTTATATATCAATATGCTTTCAAAAAAGTTGTATATGGTCATGTTCTACTATAAATAAGAGAAAATAATGAAATTGAATGATTATTAAAATAATAAGAACAGTTTATACTCTAAAATTAACATTTTGTCAGACAAAAATGCACTATTTACACTTAAACAGAACAAAATTATATAGTATAAATATTAGTACACATTATAGAACAACTTATTAGCTTTACATATGTATAATATAACACTATGGTGGCTTCCAAGAGGTTTCTGAATAGGTTATAAAACTAAATAAAGCTCAAGAGAAATTGGACAAAAGAAGATACAATACAAAACAAACTTATTGTTATTGTGTGAGTTATAAGCTATGACAAAGTACAGTTTGTTGGAAAATTTTTAAAAATCAGACTGTGTTGTCATCTGAATCTATCAAATTTAGGGTTTTGGTTTTTGGATTGTAGCAAGCATTACTACCCAAAAAGGTGCAAAATTCTGTGCACACTAAACCTGCAATGTTGCAGCTACATTGTTTTGATTTACAAGGTGTATCACTTGCACATGAACATTTTATTAGTTGTAATAGCTCATCAGACACAACTGTCATGGTTGCAGCCACAGTTACTGGAACAAATGAATTACCCTTTGTTTGCCATCCATAGTTGTTTGGGTCCAGTTCAGGCTGCAGAGGATACTTAGCATTTTTCCAGATAAATATTTGTAAATGTGCTCTGGAAATATTTGTCGGAGGAAGTGTTTTCAGTTTTGGAGGACCAGCTATACTGTTGGATATCTTCTTTGACGAGCTTCCATCATTGAGTTACAGTTCGACTGACAATAACACGACAGTAGGAACTTAGTTGCCTGTTGCATCACATCATGTAAAGGAGTTGTAACATCACATATTTTTTCTAAGTTCACATCTTGCAATTGTAAGATTTGTAATGCTTTCCAATATGTCTTTCCAATTCCATGGAATGTTGCTATGGTGTCACACCCAGTAAGTCATTGTGAGGCTAACAATTTTTTTATTACTGGTTGATTATTTCTCACACTTCTGTTCATGTCAATCATTGATCTGCTTTTAGTAGGAGAGACTATCATTACACTACTTCGAATCTCCCCATGAAATACAAAGTCTGTGTCATCAGCAACTAACAACACTTGTTGTGCATCCAAATGTATGATTTGGTTGATGATCATTATGTCAGTCTCAACATGTGTGATCTCCATATTGTGTCTCTTGATTATTTGTCCGGAGTTTATTTCCAAGGGAACTGGATTATTTGCAATAATAAAGAGCTGACCTTCAAAGCATCTTTGTCTGATATGAGATCATCATTAACAAGTTTTATTAGCTTCTTCTTGTTTTCAGAAACTGTCAATAGTAAATTCTGAGGTGGTAGTTTTGTACTCGGTTTGAAGGTATAAATGCAACTAACCTTCTTTTGGCGAGTGGGCCTTGTGCAGTCTTTTATACTTCCTTTGTTGTACCTGTCAAAGATGAGATATGTCGACAGATAAGACAGCAGATAATTCCCAAAGTTGTCAAGATAATCCTGGATGTTACCATTATGTATCTGCTCTATGGAGTTTATATAGCTTTTTCCTATGTAAACAAGTGTTATTAAAACTTTAATAGCATTAGTATTGTGATAGATATTTTATCAAAATTTTAGAAATAAAGATTATTCTTTTTGCTCTTTCTGATGATATAAAACCTCTAAGGACACTATAGTGTTATATTATACATATGTAAAGCTAATAAGTAGTTCTATAATGTGTACTAATATATATACTATATAATTTTGTTCTGTTTTGTTTTGTAAATAGAAAAATAGTGCATTTTTGTACAACAAAATGTTAATTTTGGAATATAAACTGTTCTAATTATTTGAATAATCATCTGATTTCATTATAGTATCTTATTATAGTAGAACATGACCAGATACAACAGTTATTAGCAAAAAATTGATACATTGATTTTTGGTGGCTATCTTGGATTATTTCAAGTTGCCCAAGGGATATTGGCAGTATCCCGCTTGATTTGTATAGTCTAAACCTTATAGATTAATAATTGCCAGAGAGAAAAACTTAATACCAAAATTTTGGGTTAGTCAAAAATCATCAGATTTCTGCCAGACTATACCAGGTGAGCAATATTATATTTCTAATACATTTTTTATGGGGGCAGGTGCAATGTATATAACTATATGTACTTAAACAGTAAAGGGGGACAAATTTTACTCTAATAAATCAGAAATCCAATTAAAACCTGAAGAATCACAACCCTGAATATATATTTATTTTCTGTTTTACTACTTTTTATTACAGATTCTTTAAATTCAAATATTAATCAATTTACTCTAAATGAGAAGATCTACACAGGGTATATATAAAATTTATAAAATAAATTAATAAATATATCCAACATTAAAATTAATTTGTAACAATATTCTATTTAAGAAATAATCTATTTTTTAATTGAATAGGAGGAATACATGCATCATGATACATCTCTCTACAATATATATATATGTTGGATGAACTTATAATTCAAATCTATTCAGACTCTTGGCATGACCTTATTTAATAAAAATACAGATAAATAAGAGCACAAAATAAAAAAGTGTAACTTATGGATATACTATTTATTAATCACATGGAAAGTCCCCCTTTCTATCTATTAAGGCCCATTTCATACTTTTCTGTTGATTACCTGTTGCCATATAAATGGATCTAAAAGACTACATATTTGTATACAGGCTGGAACAATATATTACTGCAAATAATTGTGGCAAAACAACCTTATCTGTATGTAATTTAGATGAAAATGACAAGACTTTTCTATATGCGGGAAGACTTTATCAGTTTTCTCTAATATCTGTATAAAGCCTGCCCATACATTTTCTAAGAATGCCATTAATTGACAACAATAAGCTTAATTAATATATAATAAAAGTATATTTTTAAATGAAATGTTAATCTTGTTGCTGATTATAAGTAGTAATAATGTGCTTTTGTGAAAAATAATATCAAAAAACTGATAAGAGATATAGAAATTTATTTTATAATGTTATTTGGCCTTTTGAATTTGAGCCCACATATTACATAATAATATCAAAGAAGAAAAAAGTGATGAAAATTACCTGCAAACCAGCTCTGTGAGATCGTGAAATTGCTTTAGCCTTGGCTTTTCCTGAATCTTTTCCAGCTTTTCCTCCAGCCTAGTAAAAATTAATCAGATGAAAAAAATTATTAATATGTAAAAAAACAAATAAGTGTTGTCTAATACGAAAAAACTTACCATTATAAAATTAACGTTAAAGACAAAGAAGAAATTTCAAAATACAAACAAATTGCGCGATAATTTGAGCAAAGGATATTTAGCTCATTATAACACTTTTAAATAATATTAATAAAATAACTAAAATAGATTGGTAATATATATTTATAGTTACCAAAAAACTAAATTCAAAATAAATTTGTTAAGCACAACCAATTTTTTAAAATTAATATTAGGTTAGATTATTTTTTTTTCAATCAAAAATGATATGCTTCATTGAAATAATTTGAAAAAAAATATGGAGAAAACAAAGACCAAAATTGTTTATTCAGTTTAGAGCATGTTGGTCTAGATAAAATTAACATATTCATTTGAAATTAATCTATTAACTATTTAAGTTAGCTTATTGCTTTAAAAGCGATATTCGTAATTATGCCTATATCGCAAAGATCTATATATATTACAATTATATTTTAAAATTACTATACTTTTTTTCTTGACCCAACTCTGACGTCGTAGCACTGGCAACGACAGTTTTGAAATAAAAAAATCATTTTTTAAAAGAATCTTTCTATATGGGTTGACAAACAGTGTAGTAAATATGTGAGGATTTAAGCACTTATAATTAAGAGAGTTTCATATCTATAAGGTTTTTATTAAAAAATACAATAAGTAAATGTAACTAATATACTTATTAGAGTTATATATGGCAGCCTAAAGGGTTCACCATGAGATGCAGCTAAATTTAATACATATCGTGCATATGCAACTTCCATATTTCATATGTAACTTGCATATCTCATATGCAATTTGCATTATCATATGTTAAATTACTTACATATCTCATATGCAACTTGCATAATCCTATGTTACTTACATAAGCAACTTGCATATATCTCATATGCAACTTGCATAATCCTATGTTACTTACATATATCTCATAAGCAACTTGCATATATCTCATAAGCAACTTGCATATATCTCATATGTATAACTTGCATATATCTCCTATGTAACTTACATATCTCATATGCACCTAACTTACATATGTCATATGTAACTTACATACCTATCTCAATTTCAATTATATACGGTATTAATTTCGTTTTAAAGAGGGTATTAAATCAATATTCTATATTTTAATAAGCTTTTGATAATTACATATTGATTGAAATCCCTCTTTATAACGAATTAACTATCCCGGTAAATAATTGAAATGCATTATTATAACTCCCATGAATTTCGTATTGATTATTGATTATTGATTATTGATTATCGATATAGATATATTCCTCAGTGGACGTTTATTACTATTGAATATTGTCCAGTTTGCCCGTCTGGATAAATACCATGTAAAAGTCATTACATATGAGATATATGCAATTTGTACATATATGCATGATATGTACATAATTTAGCTGCATCTCATGGTGAACCCTTTAGGCTGCCATATATAACTCTAATAAGTATATTAGTTACATATACTTATTGTAAATACCGAAACTAAGCTGTCCTAATTTAGTCATTTTCTAACTTAGGATATTCGGTTTGCACCAAATATTCCTAACTTAGGTCATAAATTAAATTATATAGCTATACCTATGCCAATAATCATGTAAATTGAATGAAAATAAGTTTAAATACTTCGACTTTTGTAGGTGTATATATAGTAGTTGGTCTTTAATTAAATATATATTATAATGAACTATTTAATACATTATGACAGTAATGATATATAAAACAATTTAATTATTAATACATATATATATAATATGTCCACTTCCAGCCGTGCACAGACTTTGTTTGTATAGTGGCTATGAGATTGTAGCTTTTCCCTTTTTAATTTAGTAAATTTTCTTTTACTTCATCAAGTGTACGTGAACCGAGTTTCTTAATAAGCGATGTTTTTTAGCGATGTCTTGTCTTTTATAAGGTTAGTTTGGAGCTAAACTTTCCAAATAGATCATTGTATCGAGCCTCGATTGCCTCCACTAATATAATATAGTTTTTTGCTCGGACCAATTTTGTTTTCGAGACCGTTTATCCATAAGAAAAATAAGACTTAACTACACACACTTGAAATAAATATGAAAACAAATATGATACTTAACGTGTTATATCAAGATATATGTACCAAGCTATATTTACTATCCCGCCTTAAAAAAACATCAGGGTCCCTTAAGGGGTTGCCCTTAAGTACCCCTTAAAGAAATGTCCGCGCCAAAT
>JAUZNC010027205.1:0-22012 GCA_034780395.1 Vannuccia rotundouncinata | reverse complement strand
CTGCAGAACTCATGATTTACACTGCAGAACTCATGATTTACACTGCAGAACTCATGATTTACACTGCAGAACTCATGCTTTACAATGCAGAACTCATGATCTACAATTCAGAACTCATGCTTTACAATGCAGAACTCATGATTTACAATGCAGAACTCATGCTTTACAATGCAGAACTCATGACTTACAATGCAGAACTCATGCTTTACACTGTAAAAGCACATTTGTCTGAATAAACCCCTTGGGCCGCCATAATGCTCCACTCTCGAACGTTAATATCATGAAACCTGAAATGACAACAACCGATAAGCAGGGCACCAATTTTAAGATCTTCATAGACCTGAACACGGATTTCAGTGTACAAAGGTGGATCCATTTAATAGGATAATAGCTATCGCACAAAAAAGGATACTTTCCCAAAAACATTCGCTTATATCAGTGTTATATCAGGGCTCTGTTATTTTTTATTGAAGAATTTTAAAATAGTGATCTCTCGTTACTTTTCTTAAAATTAATTTTTACAGTTTTTAGCACAAAAATGACTTTCATAGATCCATGTGGACGACCATGAGAGCGGTTACAACCCCATGACCCCAACATTTACAAAAATGGCTACTACATAAATGTAAATCACTGAATAGATTATATCACGTGATAATCAACCAGTTATAGTTGTAATAAAC
Source organism: Vannuccia rotundouncinata (assembly GCA_034780395.1). Lineage (NCBI taxonomy): Eukaryota > Metazoa > Platyhelminthes > Proseriata > Coelogynoporidae > Vannuccia > Vannuccia rotundouncinata. The sequence goes on along the minus strand of JAUZNC010027205.1, from coordinate 21,329 downwards.
ATGGATCCACGTCAAAATTTTGAATTATTTGAAAAAAAATATTTCTTAAATTTTTGACCAAAAAAATTAATTTATAAAATTGAATCGACTCTAAAAAATTATTAAAATACCTTAATTGTTGCAATTTTTGCAACGTAATCTAGCAGAAAACATCCTGGACTATCATCACGACAAATTTCATAAACATTAAACATGGCCCTATAGGAACACTATATTCGGAATAATAGCCACCCCCCCCCTAGCTGCTATGAGAAAGCGTAAAAAAAACGTATAGATAGGGTTAACAGAGTCAAAAATGTGGCGAATCAGTTAAAAGGTCAACTCTACAACATTTTCGATAATCTCCATGGAACTTAGGTGAACGGGAGCTGTATCATCCTCCCACACTACTCACTATATCTAGAAATCAAAAAGATATGCATTATAAAGTGAAGTTACCTCTTCCATGAGCAGTGTTTTCGGTGTCGCAGAGTCTGCATCTTCCACCGGTATGAATTCATAGAACATGGCATCAGGCAGCAGCATGTAGACTCGTGGCTCTTCGTCTCCCGCAGACTTCTCTTCGGTCTGCGGTTGTTGCGGCCAGAGGTTGACTCCCAGAAGGCCCTCTGTAGCCGCATAGATGGGCGAGTAGATGGGCAGGCCGTAGGCCACTTCACGAAGCAGAAGCTGTCGATAGAGGGAAAAGGCCCCGGTGTCCACACACAGGATGAGGTTCATTTCAGGCCAGATGCGAGCAAAGAGGCCTGTTGGGAAGGAGAAGATGGGACACACCAAGATAGATATTTGAAGGGTGCCTAAAGCCATACATAGATGTTGGTGATTTAGTATTCCGAAAAATATGTTAATCAAGGCGCAATTTGTATATTTAAATCCGTAATAAAAATATTTATAAATAAATCACTTTTTATAAATAAGAAGAATTTTCGTGAAAATATTTGAAATAAATAATTAATATTTGTGCATGACATTCTGAAGAAAACATTCGTGGGGAATTTTTAGATAATTAAACTATTTTCAAAAATCTCTATAACAATCATTTAAAATAAGATAAATCTCATAATAATAATTACATTTGACGTAAATTGTATATTAATTGTGCAAACATTTATCCGAAAGATGATTAGTAAGAAAATCTCATTATACCTACAATCTGAAGTAGTGTATAAAGTTCAAAATAACCGATATTGAAATCCTGTGTCTCCCTTTATAATTATGACAATCGATAAGTGTTTACGTCATCAATGTATTGCTATATTATGACTAAGCATTAATTAATACTATTATTAAGAATTTATTAGCAACGTACAAATATTATTCTTCACAAAAACGTACGAATATTACTGGGTATTCGTAGCTATTGGAAACACTGTATGTATACCGTTATCCCTTAAAATTACGATAAATTTTACACAATAAAATTATCTTACAAGTTGATGCCGTACATTCTTGATAACGTTTTCTCGTAAATAAAAATAAAATAATAAAAATCTGAAACCAAATTTTGTAGTTAATTATTTAGAATAAAAAAAACTATATAAAAGATCAAATTTGAACAAGTTCTAACCGTGCTACGTCAGTCCGGATTGCTTACCTTTCTTGCCCGGAGACTTCGCTTTCCTCAGCTCCTCTGCACGCAGGGGGTCTGGCGTCAGACATCCCTCAAGGGTCTCTTTGATGTCTGCTCTAAGCACCAAATCATCGCATAACTTTCCTCTGGCGATGTCCTCTATTAGTGAGTCCCATCGGTAATCCATGCAGACAGCTGCCGACCAGACCATCGATGCAAAGGTCGCCTCAATGTTCCCCAAAGTTCTCTCTCGAAGAGCAAACAGAACGTGAATGTAAAGACAACTTGGCTCGTCAAGAATCTCAAATCCTAACTCGGGAGTTGTATACACATGGAGCATTCGTTTGACATCGGAGGGATTTGACGAGTTGGGACCAATGCGCAGTCCGAAGTTCGTATATCGCCATCGAGGCATGAACATGAGCTTCAATGTTTTCTGCACACGTTTAGCTTTGGGATAGGCAGTGAGCATCTGATGATAAAATGGTCCAAGTCCATATAAAAAGAATTTACCATTCTGCTTCTTAGTGCTGGGCAACATGCTGGCCTTACCGCTAGTGCCCGACGTAACAGCCAGGCAGTTTGGCTCAGCTTCGGTGAGAACTCTTCGCTGACCTTCTTGAATTTTTTCCACATACGGGGCATAGTCTGAGGCCACCGAGAGCGGTACAGAAGTCCGGAAGGTGGTGGTATCTTTAATATCCTCAAATTTGTACTTCTTACCAAAAAGAGTTTTTGCATTACTGCTCAATAATCCAGCAAGTAACTTCTCCTGGGTACTCTGGACTTTAGTCGTGCTTTTCATAAGTCGACGGAACATAAAACTTCCTAACCATCCGAGAAGCATCATTTGGCAGTGTTGTCGAGCTGCCGAACGAAAGGGTCGGTCTTCTGAAGTTGCCTTTCGAATCATGTCTACCAGCATAACTGAGGTGCCTAGAATTATTATGCCTAAACATACTGAAAAGCAGAATTAAGAATATGGAAATAGTTTAGTAACCTTTAACTAGTTTATCTAAGAATATTTTTGTAAACTACCTTGTTAATTACAGGGAATACTGATTGTGTAAGAAAGCTACCGAATACATAATGAAGTTTAAAACTTGATAAGCATAAACAAAATCCCACATAACTATATATTTTTTTGTAGAACAACACCATGAGTGTCCAGATTTTAATTTTTTAAATTTGTGGCGCCACTAATTCATTTACGCACCTGTAGTGATAAATAAATTTCCTAATTTTTTATTGAAATTTTAAACATAAATTTATATGTGTAATGTTCTTTGTATACTTATATCATATTAAATTCAAGTTAGATTATGAGCATACAAAGAAAATATAAAAATCTCTCTGACAGCATTTTTAAAAAATCGCACAATTAGCTATGAGTATATTTCGCATTTCAGGTCAAACATAGTAATTTATGTGCCTATTTCCGAACAATGCACAAATCTTACCAAATTATATTTTTATGGAAAAACATTACTGAACAATAATTCTGACTTGATTGTAATTAAATAATAATTAAAGAAAGATAATTAATTAATAGAAAAAAATTATATTCACATAAAACTACAAATTTTTACTCTTATAACAATTAAAATACAGGAAGAAACTATATATAAGTAATAATAAAGTGGGTGGGCAGTGTTGATTATCCATCCCATCCTTCTCATGGTAATTTTCAAGAAGTCGACATGTCTTGTAGTATCTTCCGGATCATAGTGATATACTCTGGACTCAATGCATTTAATGTAGTCCAAGTTGGATATCTCCAGTGCATAAAATTATCCTAAAATCAGTTATTTTGGTGCTCTGTGAAGATTTTGATATTTTACTTATTTATTCATAAAATAAGGTGTGAATTGAAAAAATTAAATTAGTTAGTTTATCTTTAATTAAAACTTTTGAAGCAGAAAGAAAAACATTAATATTATAAATATTTTTTGATTAACTAAAAAATATTTATTATGAATAATTTTCTTATTTTTGTTAACTTGGAATTCAGTCAGTGCCTTATATCTGAGATAAATCTGTAAATATTTGAAAATTGCAAATGGATAATAAATAAAGTGTTGACAACAATATTTTATGAAGACTCATTTCATAGTCATAATATATTTCTAAAAGTGATTACCCTTATGGCCCCATAAATAATAAGAAAAAAATTACAGTGCTAATTTAAAATAATAAAAAATTATACTTACTACAAATCTAATATAATTAATTAAACCACATTTGAAGGTAAAATTGTCTATTATTAACATTTTATATATAAATTCCATTTTTATGTAGGTCATGGTCATTGTAAATCTGTATGTAGGGGTTTAGTGTAGACTAGCTGATAGAACTTTAATACAACATACTTTTTCTTTTCAATTGTCTTTTTAACTGCCAGCATGCATTCCATGCTTTTAGTGTTGAGTAAAAGGATTGCAATGGCATGTTGGTAGTACTCCTATGGCGTTGTTGCAGGCACATTGTTGTGATTCATTTGGCATACAGCACATCATTCATTGAAAGCAAGTGTTAATAGACAACTTTTCTGTCAATCTTTCAGCTTGTTGGTATATTACTGAAAACTCAGCATCAACTGTTTCCCAAAGAATTTGCATATCAGCTATACAAGATAAAACTTCATTATATGCACAAACCACACAGCTTTTGTTGTAGCTTTTGTGTGATGAGTGAAAGCCTAATCAAATCATCTTGTAGCTGTTTTTTTAGTTTTCCTTTGTTCAGGATAGCTGTCAATCAGAGAATTTACCGGAACTAATGGATGTAACAATAGTAATAATGATAATATGCCAATAATGAATTCAAATTTAGTAATGGAGTTTATGAAGCAGGTTGCTTCTTTTTTGCTATTAGAGTCCCACCTAATATTTTGAACTCCTAAATCATATGTTGAATAGCAACATAACAATGCTTATAATATACATTTCATTTGGCAGGACTATTTTTATAGCAATTATTGTCAAGATCTTGTGCATGCCGAGCTCATTTTTATATATATATGAACAGACAAAAATTTTCTAAAATCGCAAGCATATAATATCCATAGAAAAAGACATGACATTTCGACCACATAGTTTTATACAGCCTGACTAGAACACTTATGCTTTTGTAGATGTTTTAACAGTATTGTTACACAATGCATTCACAAAGTTTTTCACATTTTATGGAGGCATTCAAGTACAACTGAATGCTTTGCATTGGTCCTGTATATTGTCCATTATTTGAATTTTAGATACCTAGCATAGACACAAATTTAGATTGTAGGAGCAGCAATGATCTACAGTTGATTTTGAGGAATATTTTGTTATAACTGATCTAATAAATAGCTATTTTTATTATATCATTTTCAAAAAGAGCATCTTACAAAAAGAGAAGGTTGTTTTCACCCAATGTTCAGAAGATGTTCAAAAGAATACAGCAGCATGATCCGATCTGCTAAATGAAATCATCATACTTATCAACCTGCCAATTCTAAACAACTCTTTAGTCGCATTACTAAACTCACTTCACCCAACTCTACAGGAATTCTTCCATCCTCTGACTCCTCTTCCGCTCTGGCTAATCGCTTCCAGAACTATTTTACTAATAAAATTACAGACATTAAGAACAACCTTCAACACGACAACTCTAGCACAAACTCAGCCAACACTTGTAATTCGTCCTTCTCTTCTTTCACAGAAGCATCCATCAGTTCTGTAAAAACTATTATATTAAACTCTTTGTCGGCCTCATGTGATCTTGATCCAATACCAATGTCATTACTTAAACAGTGTCTCAATGAGCTTAGCCCTGTAATCACAAACATTGTCAACTGCTCTCTGTGCTCTGGTTACTTCCCCGATTGTCTCAAAATTTCACACATAACCCCAATCATTAAGAAACCCAATCTAGATTCTGAAGTCCTCAATAACTATTGTCCAGTCCCAAATATCAAGTTTCTGGCAAAAACTATTGACAGAGCTGCCTCACTCCAAATGCAAAATTACTTATCTTCTAACAATCTTCACTCAAAGTTTCAATCTGCCTACAAAGCAAATCATTCAACAGAAACGGATCTTCTACGTGTCTTGAACGACCTTCTCTTAATACTCGATAGTGGTGATGAAGCAATTTAAATGCTTTTAGACTACTCAGCAGCTTTTGACACCATCAATAATGAATTCCTTCTCCAACGTTTATCAACTAGATTTGGTCTCAATGGTGACTCCTTAAATTGGTTCCTGTTGTACTTCACCAACTGCATTCAATTTATTAAAATCAAAAATGTTCTATCCTTTCCACACTCACCCAATGAAGGTGTCCTGCAAGGATCAGTTATTGGACCTCTTGCTTTCATTCTCTACACTTCGCCAATTGAGGATATTATTGACTCATTTAACCTCTCTAAAATGATTTATGCAGACGACATTGAGGGTTACAAGAATTTTAATCATACCAACTGTCATGCAGCAATTACACAAATCCAAAACTGTATTCCTGCGATAAAACAGTGGTCAACAACAAACGATATGAAGTTCAACGATTCCAAGACAGTGATTATGCGTATACATTCCTCGTTCAGAAAACAAATTGATATTCCACCTATCCCTGTTGGTGACACAATAATACCCTACTCTGAGAAGTGTCGCAATTTAGGCATTATATTTGACCCTAATTTTACACAACATATTAACAATATAACCAGATCATCATACTATGCTCTTCATCAAATTGGTAAAATCAGAAAATTCCTAGATGCAAAATCTACCCTCAAACTTATCCATGCTTTTGTTACTTCAAAACTTGGTTATTGTAACAGTCTTCTCCACAACTTATCTAACCCACAGCTCAAAAAGCTCCAACACATTCAAAACACTGCAGTGCATATTATCTCTAGAACAAAAACATGCCAACACATCACCCCAGTTCTTTTTCAACTTCACTGGCTTCCCATCCAGTTCCGTGTTCAGTTCAAAATCCTTCTAATAACATATAAAGCCAAAAACGATCTAGCTTCATCATATATTAAAGAACTAATACCTCTTCAGTATTCAAATTGAACTCTTTGTTCCAGCAACTGGTTTCCTCTTTTAGTACCTTTGGTTCATACATGCTATGATTCCCATTCATTTTCACACGCTGCGCCTACTCTCTGGAACCCACTACCCCTGAACATTACATCCGCCTCATCTGTTACTGCCTTCAAGTCACTTTTAAAGTCACATCTTTTCAAAATTGCTTATAGCATTTAACTATTTTGTATATATTTACTTATATCTTTATATTTATTGTCCTTATATTCTCCCTTTTCTCTACCAATCTTCATGTACCTACTTTTTAGCGCTTTGAGAAGCTTCATGCTTTAAAGTGCTTTATAAATATAGTTTTATTATTATAACACCTCTCCCTCATGTGTACACCTCTAGATTGAGGTGGTATAGTCATACTATGCTACATTCTATGTAGCCTAACAAGGATATATCCAGCATACATTATACATGCAACCTATCTTTTACTAGTTAAATTGGAGTAATATTGATAAATATCCAAGAGTACAATTGTCATGGAATGTAGGCTGGTAGTTGTATAGACACCAAAGCAACAAGCACATATTTAAATCTACAATGAATATTAAGTATTGAAAAAATTACTCTGTGAGTAAGGTTAAGTTACTAAAATTTGAACTAAAATATGAAATTTCAGACTGACAATAATGGAAATTGTAAATTCCAAGACTTTTCAAAAGCATAAGGTGCAGGATTACAAAAACTTATACTAATTTTCATAAATTCCACAACTTTTCCAAGTACTTTTACTAAATTCCAAGACTTTTAAATATCCTATTCCAATTTTTTCCAATTCCAAGACTTTTCCAGATTTTCAAAACCTTTGTAATAAACCAGGGGGTGGTTTCATGAAGCTCTTGCAAGTCCAAATCACAAATAAGTTAATTGCAATGCATTGAGAAATGTAATTTCATGAAGCAGTCACAGAACAAAATTCTTTTTTTTGCAATAAACTTTTGAAACCAAAAAGTTAGGTTTCATTAAAAACTTGCATTGTAATGTGAACTTTATTATAGTCAAGGTTTTTTTTAATAAGGAAAACTTTTATAATAACTAATAATTTTATGAATACTATGATATCATACATGTAATTAATGTTACTATAATTAAAATAATTAGCAAATATTATTGTATAATAGGTAATATTATATTTAAAATATTACATATAATAAATTTATTTCAGTTATGAATATAATATAAAAAATATATATTTTAATATTTTCCCATTACCAGCATACTATTATCAAACAAGTATAACTAAACTTATTTAGCTAGCAAGGGCTGAATTAAATATTTAAAATAATATATATTTAATAAATATCATTAAAAAATTTTATATACATGTAATTATAGTGAAAACATTTATTATTAATTTCAAATTAATTGTCATGTCTGCCTGATGTCCTAATCAATTTATTTTTACAATTTATTATTTATTAGGACTAAACTATATGAGACATACTTAGCTTAATTGGTTGCTAAGGTGTGAAAAGCAAGTTCAAGCAAGCATTTGGTCAATGGTTGTTAAAATTTAAATTAAAGCTGTTATATAATTGTGTACTAGTCATGTTCATTCCATATATTTATTTTAAAGCAACAACTGAATTGGAGCAAATTAGAATTGTAAGTGAATCAATAGAAAATTTTTTTTTTAATCTGCATTATTATTATAATCTTAATTATTTTAATGTAATTTTCAGTTTTTATTTAAAGTAGAAAAATAAAGAGTAATAAATATATATATTATTTAATTTATTCAATTAATTGTTATAAATTTACTTTTCAATTTTATAATAAAATATCCATATGTATATATATTATTGCAGGCCTGTGACAGTACTTTATAAAAAATATAGAAGTGAGTATATATAAACTTACAGTATATAAATACAGTACTATGTATAAGTAATAAAGTACAGTCTATAAAGTAAAAGTAATTTACTTTCCAGCAGCTTTAATTACACAATTATCTTTGTTATTATGATCTTGCTGCATACTTTAAAAGTCTTAGAACTTTACCTGCACTGTTTCTAACTTAGCACATGCAACCCTAATTTCAGTCATTTTTTTTATTGCAGATGATAACTTATTGGTAGCTTCTTCCATTAATTTCCTGGTCAGATCCATTTCTTTATCAATAGTTTACAGAATCTAATAGTATTAGCAAAGTTTTTTTTCATTCTGCAGTGCTTTCTTCTTTTTAATTACAATCTGCTCTGCTTTATCTTTCTTCTTGACTGCTGTTTGCACTTTAGACTGGTCCAGGTCATTTTGATACTTTTGGCTATAGTTTGAAAAACAAGCCATTAATTGTCTTGTAATTGGTGATAGGTAAGTTTTCTGACTTCTCTCTTTAACATTCAGATAGAATCCTATATTTTTCTAATTGATTTTATACTGGAAGGAGCCAGAGATGTTTGATTGGTATCCATAGGAATTTGTTGTAAGAAAAACCTTGTTTTACTTCAGTACTACTATTGAATAGTGTGAGAGCCACTTGATTGTCTTTGGTAAAATTGGATACATTTCTGTTCTATCTGTGTTTTTGATACTGGTAAATACTGTGTTTCTCCAAATATAAATAGGTGGTCTAGCATTATGTTTCTAGGACCGTCCTATGTCTCAATGGAATACACCAACCAATAATTGAATAAAGATGAATGGCATCTGTATTTGGAAAGACAGCTTTCAGTGATCAAGTACTTTGACAAAAAGAGATCCATATTTTTGAGTTCTTGAGTTTTAGACATGTTAGAGGCACACCCAAATTTTTTATTGTAAAATCTGGATTTTTGATAAGCAATTTATGAATTGCATTTGTGAAAGGTTTATGAAATCCAGTTGTGATTGCATTGATTGAGCTTTATGAAAGTTTGCAAATTAGTAGGCAAATATTTAACATTTTTATTTTGTGATGCGTTTTTTTCATGAAATACCTTGCAATCTGTATCAATGATTTGTTTTTGCAATAGCTTCATGAAACACAACTACCCACTGATAAGCACTTAGTTTATTTTTGTAATTTTATAAATAGAACAAAATTTATATGTACCTGTTAAAAATGAAATAGGCAAACTACAAATAAAAAAAAATATTGATGATAAAACAACAAGCAAAGTTGTTGATATGGAACGAATCCCCATGAATGTAATAAATTAAAATTAATTCTTCATTTGTAAAATTTCAAAAAATAATTTCAAAAAGTGGATCGTAATGAACAGCTGATTGGGGTTTGGAATAGTTCATTTAAAGAAATTTTAAATATATTAAAAGAATTTATTATTCTACTAAATTAATTTTCCTTGCATTTTAAATTAGTTTTGTATTTAAAATATGTGCATGTAACAGTAAAAGACTTTATTTCGAAATGTGGTATAATTTAGTATTTTTCTTTTAACAATTAATTTGGTTGGTATTGTATGGTATTGTATTTATTGTATTGTATATATAAAAACAAAAATATTTCTCAATATGTTAAAATTCTCCGACTCGTACATCGGGTCATATATATATATATATAGTCCATTTGAACGTATACCTACACCAATTGTATACTTTTACCCCCAATCAATGAATGTGTTGAGTGATTTCACAAAAAAAGGGATTATAAATAATTAAAATATATATTAAATCTATAAAAAATTTACATAGAAAAGTATGGTAAAATTTTATTTCAATATATTTTCAATAATAACTTCTATATTTTCTATAAAATATAAAAATTATAAAAGAATAACAAAAGAATATGTTAAAGAATTAAACTAATTAAAATTTTGCTTTAATACTTATAGCCTACGCATATATAGATATAGGACTAAAAATCATCATATTAAGCGGTCCCAAAAAATTCGTATACTTTAAATTAGCGTCAAATGACGCTAAAGTTAATTAATACCAACTATATAATACACATCGGGCCTCCTTAACTTAAAATTTACCTATAAATTCTAGACAGAATAAAAGGAAATAAATGCAGGTGCAAACTCCATATATTATTGTGATATGATTATTTAAGGAATTTTTATATATATATAAGGATCTATATATAAGGAATTTAGTATTTTTCTCTTCTTTTAAAGTATAATATTTTCATAAAAATAAAATTTGATATAAGTTTTTTTCACGGAATCGCTAATATATTTTCTATTATAATCTAAACATCAAATTATAACATTTATACTCAACTCTCTCAAAATAAGCTTCTATGAAATTCTGCGAAATGAATAGTCAAATACAATATAGAGAAATAGTTTGCACTAGTTGAATATAAATAACTATACCTTTTCAACTTGAAATTGGTCATATGTAAGTTCAAATTAGTCAGTGGGGCTAATGTCAGATCAACTCAATTAAACCAAAGATAGTTGTGAATTAACTTGTTGTTAAGTTGTGAACATCGCCGTTCAAATGATCGAGCACTATAACGGAGGTAAAGAGCTATTCGCGTAGTAGAACTTGAAGGTCTACGATGAAGAAACCCCACAATCTAGTTGGCCATTAGTTGGACTTATTCAGAATGTTGTTTTAAAAACGGAATGACGAAATAAATGTTCTTTTAACTTCTTGACAAAAAGGAGAACTATTGGCGGTTAACGACCAACTCACGGTAGTGTTATGTGGTAGTTCATATAATAATACTCCTCATTTTAGAAATCGGATTTATTATCATTATTCACCAATATATTCACCTTTTCTCAATACTTATGAAATAGCAGGATCTTAAGTCTCAGTAGTGCAGATAAATGAGGAGAACCTGAGATCCAAGATCGATTTCGTGAACCACTACAATAACCAATCATGTGACTCTCCACGAACGTCGATTCGTATTTAGAAGAATCAAATCGAACTTCGTTTGTCAGAGATAACACAAGAAAAATTTTACAGTTGGTTCAATCACGCGGTAACATATATTCCGAGGTACCTCCGTGAAGAAGAACTCTTAATTGTTTCATGTATATTCTAAATTATTCGCTGTTTACTAGCTCATGCTTTGTTTAATGTTCATTGTATTTTGTTGCTAATTAACTAAAATATAGATTTGACTAAATTGAACTTACTTTGACTAAATTGAACTTACTTATCCAATTTGAAGTTGAAAAGGTATATTATATACTCTGACGTGCCAAATAATTTATTTATTTAGTGTCAAAAATAGGCAACCCCCCGTTTTTATGGACCCCCTTGATTATTTATTTTAAATTATATATATATATTCACGTATTATATATAATTCTAAATAAAATATTTCAAATAAATTAGGATTACAGTTATACATATGTCTCGATTTATTTAAAAAGAAACCGCACATGAAATATTCGATAATTGTCAAATTAAGAAAACTTGCCACTATAACAAATAAGATAGAGTAAAAAGTGTTCCTCCTAGTTTAAAACCAGTCAGTTTGAGAAATTGTTTTTTCCTCCACAACAGTTTCCAAAAAACGTATCTGGTAGGAAAACTTTTTGGACTTGGTCCACGAGTAGGTGACGTTGTCAAATTCGACGACATAGATACCAACCTCTGGAAGAAACACTTCTCCCTTTATAGGAGAGAATTGGCTCATCCCTTTCTCACTAAGAATCACAATAACCAGAGCATTACCTTTCGAACCCTTTTCAGAATGCTTAAATATCCCGAATTTGATGTCATGGTCTTCGGTTTGAAATTGCCACTGTAAGACATGACCCGGCTGATCGATTTAATATTCCATGGTCATTTTCGAGCCTTTCTTTACGACTGTGACCAAATCTTGGTCAGAAATTTCCATTTTGAGAAAGTATGACGATGGAATATCTTCTCCATATCAAATCCATTCACGACAGTCTTCAAAGCCATTCGAATCAACTTATAGACTTCCTCCATAGCAACGGGGCAACTGATCCGCATCAATGAGGTCAAGAAGAACGCCCTCATATTCTGATTCAATTATCGGAATTTTATAAACTGTTCCAGGATCTAGTATGACTTTTATTATTAAATAAAAAATGGAAAAGATCTTTGGGCAGTTGATCAAAAATTATTTTATGCGTTGATTCAGGATAATTATCCCTTTTAAGTTTATTAAGTTTGGAGAATAAATCGATAAAAGGACGCCACAAATGTTTCAGGTCAAGATGCTTTAAATCAAATATAACAACCACCGAATCGATTTGTTTTCCGGTTTCCGTAGAAGCTTTGGGAAAGTGGATTCTAAGCATCTCATCATTTAACTTTAGAATAAAGCGAATAATATCTTCAACGGATTCCGCCGCTACAAAAGATTTAAAAATCTTGTTTCATAAAAAACTAACATAAATAAATTATAAACACATTTAAAAAAGGATATTTACAATTAAATAACAATTGAACCAATTAATTATAGTCGAGAATGAATACAGGATTATATCTTAATAAAAGGAAAATAATTCAAATGACAAATGTTTAAATATTTTTCATTTTGGATAAATTATAAAAGGCTTTATTAGAAGGAATCGTTGCACTGCTTAGCCTCAATAGTTGTCTAAAAGCTATGTTTGAACTATGAAAGTAGACAATAGGATAGCCCTCTTTGTCTCTGCCTGCACATAAACTAGGATGAGAGCCTCAGGTGGTTGGTAGCTGGCTTCGTCAAAAAGTTCGTCGATGTGATTATTTTCTCGACATGCTAGGTGATTTCGGAGCATCCTTTCTGCATCTTTAACGTTAAAGTTGCGAGCACAAAGCCATTGGAGAAGATACAGATCAAAATTAAAGTCTTCGCACCAAATGTCCTCAAAATTCTTTTTGAAATGGTATACTAGGCTTCTTCCTGCTTTTCATTTAGGTTTCCAATATGGCAGCTAATTTTTATGACAATTTCACTAAATTATCAAGAAATAATGAAATGCATTATATATATGATATTAAATTATTGTTTAACTAATTATAACATTTAATTAGTTTCATATATGTATATGTATAACTAAATTAATGAAGTTCATAATATAGCTCATATATGTACATAATACGGGTGTAAATATAAATTAAAAAGAGTTGAATTGATTTGTTTAATGATACGGGTGTAATTATAAATTAAAAAGAGTTAAATTGATTTATTTAATGATACGGGTGTAATTATAAATTAAAAAGAGTTAAATTGATTTGTTTTAATGATTTGTGTCTGTTTTAGGAAAATTCCTAAGTCTTATTGCTATAGTTGAATAAAAGCAGATTATGTCTAGATGGCTTCATTAGCAGGATTGATACTCAAAATCAAAATATTATGATTACTCAGTAACAGTGTTTTCATAAATCAACGAATACAGGTTTAAAACTAACCTGGTAATAATTAGTGAGATAAAATGTTCACCATTTTCGTCGCATGGTGACAAGTAAGAAGAATTACTAAACACTAAATTCTGATTGGCTAGTCATAACAGGTAAATTTCAACAGATGATATGAAGGCTATTTTATAAGGATTTTTTTTACTACTATTCAGGGGTGGATCCAGGTAAGAATCGAGTAAGATAAGAATTGGTGAACGCAATCGAATTTAAGAAGGTGCTCTCAAGGGGTTAATTTCATTCTCATTTCTTACGAGCTCTCCGACGGTTTTTGAAGTATCTTCGTTCTGTATTTTTTGTTCTTCAGTAGTAGCTGTTTAGTCTACCTACACGTGTTTAGTCTCCATATTTTTTTGTGTATTAATTCAAATTAATATCCCATATCTATTCAGACATTTTATGGACGCGTTTAACACTATAATTCCAAAAATTCATAAATTAATGCTAAGGAGGTGATATGTTATAATTGATGATTATTTGTAATTTTCAATGTTGGAAATATTTTTTATGGACTATTACATTTTTATAAATTTGTTTATATAATATAAAACATATTTAGAGGTATAGTACTCAAAATACATCTGTAGAGACGAATTTTAAGGTTAAAATTGTCAAACTTCGAATTCATCTATTCTTCACTACCTTTTAAGGTAAATATTAAGAATTTAAAGTATTGACAACAATAAGAAGAATTTTTTGAAAATAATTAAGCACACAGATATTTTTAATAACCTTACTGATATTTTACACGAATCTCGATAAGTAAAAAATAAATATTTGATGAGAATCATTCTAGAAGCTTTTTGCTAGAAGGGTAGCAATAAGTGTGGAATGTTTTTTATTTGAAATAATATACAGAAGATTATTTATATAATGATTGAAAAGTTACTTGGAGCTAATTAAATGTCTTAAAACTTTTTTAACCAAAATATTACATGAAAAATATGTATTATGTATTAATAATATATAAAACATCTTATGTTAAAAGCATAAATATACTTACTTAAGACATAACATATTTTAAAATACACTTTAGAAAGATTTTCAATTTATGAAAATATAATTATTAAAATTCTTGTAAATATAAAATTATCATGGTTTAATAATTTTGCATGATACCTAAGTATATTTATATTACCAGAATAAAAAGTGTATTAATAATTTATATGCAATAAATCATAAAAATTATTGGTATATATGGATCTCTATATATATATATATATCAATCAGTTTATGAAATACAGATATATTACCCATTCCAGCCTTCATTCCATGTCTTTTATATATGCCATATATTTTATATTTTTCCTATTTTATCTATAAAATTCATGTTTGTATGCCAGATATATTCTCCTAGGACTACATTAAATGCAGGCTGGATTTTCAGACTTTCCCTAAATACCAGGCAGCATTCCATATAGCCTAACAAATATATATTTTGTATATATTATACACCCAACCCTGTATCTTTCACTAGTTGGTATTTCACAAAGTTGACTAAGATACTAAGTTGACTAAGTTGTACCATATTGATACAAAGTACAATTGTGAAGGAATGCCGGCTTGTGCCTAAATATAAAACTTATGTTATTTTATTTATCATAATATTGTACATATGTTAGAAATTCTACTAGAATACTAGAACTAACACATATACATTCCAAAATTCCAAAACATTCCTTAATCTTTTACCATGATATTTTAAAACTCAGATTTTTTAAAAATGTATTATCTGAATTTTTTACACAGAAAATTTCAAAATATTTATGACATTATTAGAGAATTCCTAGTTGTCAAAACAACTACCTTTACAGTATAATTGAAAATTATATGAAAAATGTGGGCATGCATACATATAGCCAATAAATAACTCAATTTGATTTCATTATTGTTTATAATTATAATAATCAACATCAATTATATAAACTTCTGTTATTAAAAAATGTAAATAATTTATATTGTATTAGTCTAGTAAATGTATAAAACAATAATATATTGGAATTTATTACATATAATGTATACATTATTATATAAATATACTATATATTGGATTATTACAGTTATATTATTTATTGTACATACCTACTATTAATAAAGCAATTTTATTAAATTTTATTTGTAATTGTGATTGAAAACAATAATCCTATATTCAAAATAACAAATATTTTATTTGAATCAAATGAATTATTTACTAAATGAAAATATTTATTAATATCAAAACTTAGAACAAGATAAAAATATATTCTGAAATAGAAGAAACAAAATTAATTTAAAATGTGTGTTTTATAATTTTGAAATCATTAGGTTATTTGATTTATTGTCAGAAATCTACTTGTTGAATAACCAAAGCAAATAATGAGCATGTGCTGAGACTATTGAATGTTTTCATAATAATGTCTAATATAGCATTTACAGGAGTAAGAATAATTGATTATTACAGTATCTGCTTGTATTCTCATTTTCAAATAAAATTGTGATACAACAGCTTTTTACAATGCCTTTTTGTAGAGTCATGTATGCCTAATTCTCTCTGGGTGGTATGATTTCCTATTTTAATACTCTCTCTACTATTGCTACCCCTTTTCTATAATATCATCAAGAAGCTTAGTAAGTACATTATTATGTTTGCAGTTATTCTTGATCCAGTGATATTTTTTCATAATTAGAATAGCCACATGATTCCCAGTTACTAGAAGAGGCCTGCATATTGTGAAGCTTGTTTATCCACTTTTACAAAGTGAAAAATGATTTTGTTGGCATAACTGATTGTTGAGTTGGCAGTCAACAACAACTTAATCAAATTCTTATCACTGCCTCTAAGAGCTTTTTGAATGCCTCTATCAAATATTTTCGGAGTAGCTGTGAAATGATGGCAACACAACCTCCATCTTGTAAACTAAATATTCCATCTATATGATTGTATTAACTTAAAATATATATACATGTCATTTCAATGGTCTCCTTGATTTTTTTGTCCAAAACAGTGGACACTTTGATCTTCATATTTGTCTTTGCTATGGCTGCTACTAGCCATAGGTAAGTAAATTAATAATTTATGTAGGAAAAAGTAAAATTTTATGCTAGATAGATTGTAAACTAGAAACATAACCACCAATGGGGAGAAGAAATCAATTCCAACTGAATGATTAGGTAGGTAGAAATTTAATTAAACTAATTTTAGGTTGCAAGCCAATAACATTTACTTTGACACTAATATGCATAGAGTTCACATATTCAGCAAAATAGACAGAGGCTTAACAATCTGTGGATGTTTATGCTGTATACTGCCAGATTATTTTAAAACATAGACTGTGTGCACCTCCCCCCCCTTCATTTCACTTTTTAAAACATTGATTTTGCCTGTGCATTATCTAATGGTTTATATGGTAATAGATTTCAGAAGAGGGAAGGGGTATAGTGATATCAGCTGTAATTATAGTAGACCATCAGCTGTAATAAAAAGGAAGATTTGCATTATTCATATAAAAGGGAAGTCATTTGCTGTAGATGAAGTGGGTGCAGTTATTAAACTAGATTTTTTTATTGAACTCAGTAATGATGTCACAATATGTTATTTATTGTTTGTAGTACATTTTTAAATTTTGCATTTTGAAATATTTTATTTATAACATTGTTAATTATATTATAATTTTGTTTTCATTATTTGCATTTACAATATTTACTATTTTATCAACAAC
Organism: Vannuccia rotundouncinata; assembly: GCA_034780395.1. Taxonomy (NCBI): domain Eukaryota; kingdom Metazoa; phylum Platyhelminthes; order Proseriata; family Coelogynoporidae; genus Vannuccia; species Vannuccia rotundouncinata. Next base: position 3,693 of record JAUZNC010027205.1, on the reverse strand, counting down.
TTTTATGCAAATACTAAATATTAAAATCATTCTACAATTATGTAAATAAGTACATCTAAAATATTTTAAATTTGTATTTTTTATGAGATATCATTCAAATAAATTACAAAAATCAGGAAATTTAAAAAAATATATGACAAGTCAGGGAAATGGGAATTTTGCCAGAGTATTCAATTTCGAATTTTAGAATATAATACAAATTAAAAAAATTAATGTTAAACAATAATATATCTTTTTTTATTTTTCACTTTAGAGTATTATATTTTCAAAATTTTCAAACATCATATTACTATGTATACAAGGTTCATACAAAGTGTAAAATTTTTGAAAGATGTTTTTCAGACTAAAAAATCTGGAAAAACATGAGTTTTTCAAAGGGGTTTGCAAAGGGGGACTTTTTGAATAAATATGTATTTATGACTTTTTACCAATAAATTAATCAACATTCATTATTTTTAAAAATTATATTTATCTTATATTAATGAATATTTATACTTTAATTTATGATTTGTTCTAATTCTAATTGATTCTAATCTTTAAAAAATTGTATAATATATGATTGAATCAATTATATTTACAATTTACATAAAAGAAATAAAAACTAGAAATAGTTTTAAAATGTCTTGGAATTTAGTTTTGTAAAATGCATATGAACCCTGTGTAAAATGCCTAAATTTTCATTACAAAAAACAACAGTTTCAAAATTAAAGCTGGGTAGACATGCTTTATTTTGCTTTTCAGAGTATTATATTTTCAAAATTGATATCTTTATTAATGTAAAAAATTGTTTATGATTAATGCTATCCGAGAAAAGGCCTCTTCCAAGAAGAAAGAATTTAAAATCTGTGTAGTTGTATTAAAGATAAAAAAGCAATTTTGTGTTTGTGAAACATTCTAAAAATTTGATAATTATTTTATATGCATATATACACTACTATATAAGTTAACTTGTTGATGAAAGTGGATACTTTTACTGTATTAGCAAATTTTATATATATTAAAAATGTTGGGGTAATAATCCTGAAAAGTGTACAAATCATATATATATATACATATAGTAAAGATAAATATTTTTAATATTATGTACTTATTTTCTGCAACGAAAATAAATTGTATTATTAATTCATTACATTTAACTAAAAAAAAAATTTAAATTCTGAAAATTTCTTAGTACAACATAGTAAGAAACAAAATTTCAAAACATGTCTGACAACTCAGTTTAACTGAATATACTTGAAATGAATATATTTTTTAAAAATTATCAAAACCCATAAGTAGACTAAAATTGGTGTGCAATAGTGGCTGTAATTCTTTTTTTGGGTCCCAAATTTGTGATGTCAATATATATCTATAATCTATTGCTTATTGTTTTGTTTTTTAATTTACAATGAAGATAACAGTGAAGATATCTTTTTTGTGTGCTACAGTGAAATTCATATTTTTTAATATCTTAAGTATTTAAAAATTATTTTAGTTATTGTTTTTTAGTTAATCTGTAAAACGTATTTATAAACAATTAATTAATTGAACATGTCACGCTCATTTTGATCTCTCTCCCTCAACTAAGGATTATTTTTCATGTCTCATCGACGCACAAAGAACAACTATGAATTATTCGATGTGGATGGCAATGTGCCAATCCCTCCTCTTCAAACAACCCCAATAACCACGGCACCTGCCCAGCCGACCTCAAGTGCCATTGACGGACAGCGTGATCTTTTTATGGACATTCTCAGTGACCGAGATGATGGTATTCAATATGATGACAATGCGTCAACAACAAAACCGAAACTGGAGTTTGTGTTTCCTGGGGATGACCAATCAGATACAACCTCCAGAGCACGCCTAAATGTGAGTGGTCGTGGCTACATGTAGTTAGTAGATACAACGAATTATACAAACCAAATCTATTGAAATGATAATGTGAAAGTGTAAGTTGTATAATCATCGGACTCTTATCATAAGAAGCTTCATCCGGTTGTTATACTAAACTATGATTAAGTACCTATTTTGATTAATTTATATTTTGGTCTAATTTCTGTAAAGAAAAAGTTTTTAATTTTACTCCTGATTAAAGCTATGATGTAAATTCTGTGTTGAAGTGAGGATTGTTTTTTTAGAAATATGATTATGTCAATTACTAGTTCAATAAATAATATAATATACGATTTGAAGCAACCTATTGGATGTTTATTTTCTAATTTAGAATACCATTCTATTAAATGTGATTTAGAATTATGACTATTTTATGTGAAGGCTGTTAAGTAGTGGTTATGACAATCAGCAACTCCATATCTTAGGGACTGGAATCTAAATCTTTTTTTTAACGGTATGCTTGCATATTCGTAGCATTCTTTATGTCAGCATTTATGTTGGACTAATTCGTATCTTGTAAGTAGATTTAGAATACGTCTAAGTTCTTCCTTAAATATGCATTCTACTTGGAATAATTCCTGGTCCTCTCTTTCTCAGGCTGCTGGAACTTCGGGTTATGGAGCAACGGGCCAAGAACTCGGTGGAAACACTTTTATAAGCAACAGAGAATCTGACGATGAGATGATTGACTTGTCGGGTGATAGTAACCCATTTGCTGACCCTCTTCAGATGCCCCAAATGACGGATCATAGATTTGCAGGCTCTGGTCAACCGGTCAAAGGTAACAACCTGTCATAATTCTTTACATAATATTGTCTGAAACAACGGACTCAAAAAATAATAACAAAAAAAAAATAACAAAATAATGTGAAAACAAATTTTTAGATGCTTTTTTATATTATTTCAATTTTAGAAATATGTTCTACGCATGTGTCACTTGTGCAAATTAATTTGTTTTATTTCCTATACTATGTGGGTAGAATTCCGGTCAGTGGTGTTTCATTCAGTACGTCGTTTGATCACTGTTGTTGTTCTGTATCAATTTGTCGACTCAAATATACAACTTTTATAATTCAGTTGTTATTTACCTGATCAATCCAAACACGTTCTTTATACTCTCTACTCGAGACGCCAATACTGTAGCTAGATATAAATGATTGTCCTTATTAAACAGACAGAACTCTATTGTCATTGAAAGTTCTAACTTGTAGTACCCACTGACCAATAACATTTATTCTTTCATTTACTAGTCATAATCTCCAGAATAAAAAAAGTGTCATTGATTTATTGAGCTATCAACTACACTTAGAAGATTTACATACACCTGAGGGTTAGTTTATACCAACTGTTGATGGGCTAGCGTGAAGGTGACCAGCTATTCTCCATAATGAAATTATCAGGTCTTCTTCAACGTCGTCCTTTTGATCTGTGTCAGTACATTCCCCTTATGTCTTCCAATCTAGGATCATCAACCTCTTTCACCATCGCCGAGCCCATAGAGGAGTTGCCACCTGGTTTAGGACAGTATGAAGACTTTGAGACGATTGATTGGGTCAAGGAGATTGCCGGTGACCGTGAGAGACATCGTGAAATTCACAGAGCTAAGAAGGTGAGACAGGCTTTATTTTAAATCTAATATTTATCTATGTGCACTCACTCTATATAGAGATGAAACCACAGCGATATAGCTATACTATACATTATAATATAGAGAAGAAATCATAGAGATATAACTATACTGTACATTATATAGAGAGGAAATCATAGAGATACAACTATACTATACATTATATAGAGAGGAAATCATAGAGATATAAC
>JAUZNC010027194.1:1220-22019 GCA_034780395.1 Vannuccia rotundouncinata | reverse complement strand
ACAGATAGAAATAGGATTGTGATGAGTAGACTTTAATAAATGAATCGATACTACAAACTGCATTCATGCAATGTACTTGGCAGTGAGAGGCAGATAACTAACATACACTAACGAAAACAACCATAATATAATTATACACCTGATAGTGTTACGCTGTTTAGCAACAACCAATCAGAATGCATCTATCTAGCTTAGCAATTATTGACACACTAAACAGGCATATTGTCTGATGATATTCTATTTATAGTAACACAACATGAACATTAATTATTGGTGCTGATGCGTACAACTTACTATTAAAAGCTAATAGAATTTTGTACATAAAACTTTTGCTCATTAGTGTATATACTTACGATTATATTATAATATAAGGAAAAAATATGCAAAAAATAAAGACCTCAGGAATTCCCGCTAATTCCCACTTAGGCATTGAAAATCGCGCTAATTCCCGGGCGGGAAACCAAAGGTCCAACATTCCCGCTTTTAAGCTTGAAGTGGCAACCCTGTGACTAGTATTGATCAAACTAGTAAACACCCACAGATTCTCCAAATACTGTTTTAACATTGCATCAGATATCTCTTTTGATGATTGTGGTGGTGGCAGCAGTGTATTCACCTAATCTTCTTCCCTAGAATGAGAAATGTTATGGTTGACCTTGAACACTGCATACAATATCATCAGTGAGAACTTGGGCAGTATGAATGTGAAACTAAATACTAAAAAACTTATCTACTGTGGTTGCAATTGTGAAGTGGAATTCCCTAAGATGAATGAAAATGTTACCCACATACAAGGTCTTCAGTGGCAGTATTGTCTTCTTTGGCCTTAAAAAATTTGCCTTTCAGAAGCAATTGAATATTGTGGAAGCAGTTACCTGACCTCATTACCCAACACTGCCTAAGGCCATTGCATATATTCAGAATGTTGATTTCAAACTCTGTTAGATAGTTTTCTTTGGTTGCTCTTAGAAGTTTCTTTGAGGTGACTACAATAGTAGATTTTAAAATGTTTAATGAATCCCATATCATGTTATTGGAGGTTACTGGTGGAATTGAGTGGCAGGAACATCAGAATGTGTCATAGAGTGTCATAGACCTCTCCACTTATAATTCAAAAAGTGACATCATTGCAGTGCTTGAATCAATCCAGGCATTCATTCATCACTGCACTGGAAGTTGGCATGACCAAGTAAGACAATAAATTCAAGAGCATTTCTTTTAGAAGTGGTCTGGAGGCATTGATTGATCTAGCTTGCACAGGCCACTGCATTACAAAATTTTTCCCATCCTCATGAACAGATTTTAATTTATGATTCTCTTACAAACAAATGTTGATATATCATTTCTATATTTATTTCATTTCTTCCTAATAAAATAAATGGCCAAATGGCTTAAATTGTGTGGTCTAGCTATTTTTGCCTGCTTGGGTCTTTTTTTTCTGTTCAATGTTTTCACAAATTACTTTTTTAATTGCAAAAGTTAGTAATTGATATTTAAAATACATGATTTAAATTAGGAAATTGGTGATTTGAATAAAGGCAGGTTTCTGAGCCCCCTTATTAAATGATTATGACAAAAATCAATACTAGATAAGCTTTTCTCATTGGCATAATTTATCACTGTGTTGTTAATTGAGAGAGAAATGAAAATTTAAAATAGATTATAAGTGTTCTATAATGATAAATTCCAAGACATTAAGGGGTAAAGGCACACATAGGCATAAAGCATGTATGATACTTATTATATGTGACTTGTTCATTATAAATGTGGTAAATGTAATCAAAGTACAAAAAAAAGATGTACATTATATCCATGTATGGTATAAGCTAGGGGGTCATTCTTTGAAGCTCAAGCAAAATGCAGCTTGCAAGTTTGCAAACTTACCACTGCAATACCATTATAGTGAATGTGCATTTCTTGACCATCTAGTAGAGCAATCTCAAGTTTTAGCATTCAGTGTTGCCAAAAATATAATCTCCAAAAAAATCACAGGAGGTTAAAAAAATCCCAATACAAAAAAGTTTTATTTTCAGTATAAAGTATTGAATGTACTAAAAATACATGTAAGTATATAATATGAAATGCTATTGTTTTTACAGTCATTCAGAATAGTTCATTTCTTCAATATTCTAGGCAACTTTCAAAGTATGCTCTTTACTTGCTGAGCTTTGAAGCAGACCTTATCCTTAACAGCATATTTAAGAGTGCACTCCAACAAGTCCTTCACAGCCACTTCTTTACTTGTTTTCAGAGAGGCCTTGTCTTGGATAAGATGCTGTAGTTTCAGCAGACTCCTGTAGCTTCAATAGATTGTTAAAGTTCCCTGAAAACCCTGATTCATTTGTGTAGTGAGTATATTTCTAATAACAAATGCACACAACTGACAGTTTATGATGGTCATTCCAGCCCTGGACCAGAATACCTAGGTACATGATATAAAATTTACAAAATGATGGGAAAAAATTGCAGCAATTTTTTAAAAATTCTTAAAAATTGCAGCTACAACCAAAAAATCACATTGTGACTTTAAATTGCAGTGCTGGCAACACTGAGCATTTTTAATTGGTTGACAAATAACTCATTGATTATTCTAACATTTTTACATTGTTGTGAAAGTGGCAACCAAATAGGGACTTTTCTTAGTCCTCAACTGATCAACCAGTTAAGGACTTCAATATAAATTAACAAACCAGACAAACACTTAAAAATATTGGGTTTTAATTGTAACTCTCACTATAAAGAAATCAATAAATTAATATTTGAAATTTAAATTTTGCCTTTAGATCCAACCAGATAGGGACTTCTCCAATATATTAGGTATAGAATCACTGGTCTACATTTTTTTATTCAGTGATCTATAATAAACATTTTTCAGAAACAAGTGTCCTTTCCCTATAAACATTGCACAGGAATATTTTTATTTATTTTTTAAATGGTGCTACTCTGCCCCTAGACAATATTTGGGGCTTACTTGCCAGACCTCCATATTTTTTACACCTTTAGAGAACTTTTTATATTACCTTCAGCACAGAGATTGGTCCAAATGCATACTGGGGTAACAGTACCATATTCAAGTGGGAGGGGGGGTTAGGGGATTTAACCCCCCCCCCCTCCTCAGCTTATGGACAAAAATTGTTTATGTACCATATTATGATTAATGGGACAGTCATTTTTTTAAAAAAATTGCCATTTGTGCTTAGATATGCATAGATACTTTTAAAATATATATCTATATATAATGTATGTGGGTATGTACATTAGCAGCTTAGTGCTTTCTTTGTCAATAAACAAAAAATGCAGGTATTTGTAATGATTCTTCATCACATCATCTTTTGTTTTAGTAATGTAAAAACATTTGTTCTAAATGTGCTTGTAAACAAAAAAATCAAATAATTCTATTGCTTTTATTGTGGAATTTTTACTTTTGAAAGCAAGAAAGCAAGAAAAATTACAGATTTTTTTAGGTAAGTAAATATATAATATTTTTAAAATAATTAATTTTACAATAAAATTATCCTATTTTTAAAATTTTTCTGAGCAGGATCCCCTGACACTCACCAAGTTAGGGCCACAAAATACCCCAAAATTATGGCAAGAAATGCATTCTAATGTCTAAAAACTTTTAAAAATTTCCTTACAAGCTTGGATTGTATAGGCAGGCTCTGCAGGCCACTCGCCATAAATTTAGGTGGTGGGGGAGGTAAAAAATCTATGCCCCCCCCCTCTCCTGGCCAAAAAGCTTTATCCACCCCCAGGTTAAATGTGCCCAACACTAACATTATGTTATGTAGCAACAAAAAATTAGTCTAGTGGTTAATGTTATTAACACATAGTAAATACTCAAAGCAAAGAGAAAGAAAATATAACAAATATAACATAATGTATGCAGATTTCGAAAATGTATGTGTTATGTGCTGCATTGCATTTCTATAAAAGGTTTACTAAACCTGAATTTATATTAAATTGGAGTATACTAAAGTAATCACAAACACAATCACATACATTATACAGCTTAATTTTACCCTGTATAGAAAAATTTTATTAAACCTGATTGTTCACTAAATCCGAACACTATAGTATAACTGTATGTATACTGTCACACTTTTAATCAATCGAAACTAATCCAAACAAAATATTCGAAATAACCGCAGTAAGAGTTCAGTAACATTTCTTTAGGCTAATAAATTTTAATTGACAAAATACTATAAAAAAGTCCCGTATTCACAGTCGGTTACTTGAAGTCAAATTCATCAACATTTCCTAGTGAAGTTTTACTTGAGTAAGCGTAACTTCACTTAACGATATCAAGCGCCAATTTAAATAGCGTACACATATATACACATTGACTTATATATTATTTATCTAGACCGGCAAACTGACCAATATTCAATAGTAATAAACGTCCGCGGATGAATATATCTATATCGATAATCAATGCCAAATTTATGGGTGGAAGTTCAACATTAACTCTAAGATTAATAAAATTTATAAATTAATCGATTAATATTTATTTAAAACCCTCTTTAAAACGAAACCAATACCGTATATAATTGAAATGCGCTCTGGACGTTTTTTTGATCAGTTTGCCGGTGTAGATAAATAATATAGAAGTCTATGTATATACACATCTATAAAAAATGGCAGAAAAAGATCTTTTCTGATAAGGATAAAAAGTTTTTGAAAATACTAATTAATGAAAATCACCTATGTAGAAAACAAGAAAACAGACAATCAAAATTTTCAGAAAAAAGATCGAGAGTAGCAGAAAATAACTATGCAGTTTAATGGAGATGTTTAATGTATATCTGCACCAAGGACACTTAAACAATTGAAAAAGCTATGGAAGAATTTGAAATTTATTGCAAAAACTACTTATGATAGCCAACGAAAAAGTTTCATGATTAGTGGTGGTGGTCCATCGCTTAAAATATCTTTACCAGAAATTGAGAATGAATTACAATCAAACTGCAGACATAAATCCAGCAGTATTGGAACCAATTGTCACATCATTTGGAGAGGACAAGGACGATTCTGAAAATAAAGATGAAGATTCTGAAAGTAAAGTAAAGTAAATATGCCCACGAGTAATCTTTTGGTCCCAGTTAATTGAAAGGATTATAAGAGCATTTTAAAAACTTTGTTTAATGAGACTTATATCAGATATTCATCTCTCAAATAAATATATTCTACGTTTAATTGCTCTTTATATGCTTTTATGATAACCATATAGAGTAACATTATAACTATCATGATAATTAACATTTTTACAGTTATTACATTTATATTTATGACAATGTGACAATTATACTATGACAATTATGATAATTATACTATGTGGTAATTTGAATCTTCAACCCGTTTCTTATTAAAACGGTGTAATCAATTTTTAAATTTCAATACTGCTGTATAATATATTATTCCTCCGCCACGTGTATATTTTTAACGATTCGAAAATAGTTTGATTTGTTTATTGTATATTTCTCCTTGTATATATGTATATATATTTCATTGTTTGTAATATTAACTGAGTACAGTGCGTATCCATAAATAATCTGACAGCTTTAATAGTATTCACATTCACAATATAAATTTCACAAGTAAATACATTCGACATTTAAGACATAAATAATATAAGGTATGAGAAATTTGTTTGCAAAATGCATATGTATAATTGTAGATGCTTAAGAAATAGTGGTGTACATTACATTATAAAATATAACTAATATGTACCCGCAAAATGTACTTGTCAGAACAGATCCTTTATACACAATTTTTGAATTTTTTATAGACACCACCACCAATTGTAATTCGTAACGAACCGAAACGCAAATTGAAATACCTCCTAAAATTTTACGTTACATATAACCAGAAAGTACCGTACCCCTCCCCCAACCCCCAACTAAACATGTTTTTATTATCACCAATTTACGGAAATTAATGCAAAACCGTTTGTGTTTTTTCAGAGATTTTACGCTGGCTCAGAATAATTGGCATTTGGAGAAAATTCGTTTAGACGAAAGTGCATGTATGTCATGGTTGCATGGCAAATGAAATCGCGTTGCAGATATTGGGGTATTAATATAGCTGCGAACAGTATTTGGAAGAATGTCTGATAGCTTTATTGATATACGAATGAGGGATATTGTAATTGTTCATCAGCCAATATCTTTTACCCATCGTTCTTATTACTCTGTATATGAGAGGCAATTGTCCAGGAAGAAACTTTGTGAAAATAAACTGAAATAAAAACTTATAGATTCAGAACAATTAGTTGCCTATCCCCACATTTTACGATCTGCAGCATGCATTGTGTTTCTCTCAATTGTTTCTGTCTGCAAACTGTACCAATTTAACTGTGGATCGTTGTTCACATACTTGATAACGACTTGACATATGACCATCAATTATCAAATTGTTCCAGATCTCAGATTCGTTTTTTAAAAATGACTTTTATAATCTGAAAGTCAATTCTAATAAAAAAAACCTACCCACCCCCGGCCTATGAGTCACGTAATACTTCTATATTATATAAGTACATTAATTTGTATACCCGAAGACAGATAATACCTACATATGTTAACTGAGGATTACAAGAATACAAATACTTTTTACTCTTTTTATTAGAAGACCTATAGCCGAATATAGTAACAAAAGTTACAAAACAATTTTTTATATAGAGGTTAATGATTTATACAGGTTTATAAATAGTTATATCTTATAATTTGTATAATTAAATATTAGTTATTATAACTATAGTTATTAGAGTAATGAAATATTCGTTATATATAGTGATGAAACATATTATATTACTATTCTATCTTTTAAAACCGTTTGGTTTGAAATATAGTAGCGTTCTATAGTTGTAATTTAATACAGATATCTAGCTAGAGTTTCTGCATACTTTAACATAATAACATTAATATATTAAATTTATTTTAATTAAAATTAACTAAACAATAGTGAAATTATACTTGTATCAACTTGTATATTTTTATTATCTGCGTCTCTTTATACAGGGTGGCCCAGAAGTTACTGTCCATGATTATGTAAAAAGCCCTTTAGACTTTACAATGGGAACGTATATAATATACGCAAGTTTTCAGATGAACTGGACATTCCCAGAACAACTGTACAAAGAATCTTAAAGGGTCATCTGAATCTGTGAAAACCTACAAATGTTCGGTTTCTCAAAGTTGAAGACTATGTCAATCGTGTCCACTATAGTGCTGCAATTTCAATTTTCAAAAATACTGTAATTAAAATAAGATAGAAAAAAAATTGTTTTTCTCAGATGAATGTGTCGTGTACATGTCATCAAGGCAATGTAACGTCGACATGTGGTGCAAGGAAAACCCACTTTTCTGGAAACAACAATATCCACCAAAATTGATGATATTATATTGGCAGCAATGTCAGGAAATGCTTTTATCGGTCTATTTTTTATAGATGGAACGATCGATATTCCGACAGGAATATCCAGATGGTAACAGAAGAGTTCTTAGCTGAGCTACAATGTCGTGGTCTGTACTTTTTTTGTCCCTTTCAACAAGACGGAGCCCCATGTCACTGACACTGCTTTACAGATTCGTAAGTTTCTTGACCAGCATTTTTAATGACGATGGGATGGTAAACATGGTCCAACACCATGGCCGCCCAGATGCAACGCCCTTGGGGCAAAGTTAAACGACGAGTACGTCAGCGACAATCAGTTCATAAATAGTTCAACCAGTTTTCTTTTGAACTTTTTAAAATATTAGATTTTTCGACTAAAACAATAGATTGTTCATGTTTATAAATAATAAACTGTTGGTTATAATTAGACTTATTTGTTATTATTTAGATTGACAGGGCCCAACATAGCGATCTGTCAATGAAAGTTATTGATCCAAAAATATTTCGAAAACTTTGAATTATTATATAAAGAATTGACGCACCTATAATATATAGAAATATTTTTTTAGATTATTATGCTCATGTGAGTAAATTCACGAAATAATTCTTTACAATTTTTGAAATCGATTAGAAGTATAATACGCGATATATGTGAGTAATATATTAATTGTAGTATCTTACTTTTGTTATATAGTTATAATCAGCTTTATTCAATCAATATTTACTTTGCGTTTAAATTATAATTGTGTATGATAGAGTATTATTCTGCGCAGCATTTAGAATGTCAAGAGTGCTACCTGAAGTAACAATACATAACCTTTTACAAAAAGGTATCTATTGTTTATGCTCAACATCTCATCTTTGTGTCTCTAAAATCAGGCTAAGAACTTATTTCTAATGATAGGCGTTTACTAAGAAGACTGCAATTCACACAGAAATTTGAATCTTTTTGTTTATTTAAAATGGCGTCTGAAAAAAAGAAAGTCCAATTAAGAACATTTCAACAATTGAAAGCCGAAAGAATAAACCAAGCCGAACACTATAATTTACTTCGTAAAATAAAGCTAATGGAAAAAGATTTAGGTGGACATCGTGTGCGCATTGTTCGAGAACAAAGAGACATCTCGAGCAAAATGAAGGAGGTCCGAAGAACAAGCGGTCACAGTGCATTACGTCTTTGCCCAGTAGACAATGATCCACAGTTAAGGGAAAGTCCGTACTTCACAACCAAACAACCCCTGAGTGAAAAACAATTGACAAAATGGCGTTTTACTGAGGCTAATATGGAAAGAAAATACAAGTTAGGAGAGATAAAGGTTCGTAAAAAGTATCAATATGAACAAGCACTTGTAAAACTACTGCGTGACATTGGTGTTATTCCAGAGGATGCAAACATATTCAAACCTGGATCGGACGAACCGGCAATAAAGGCCCCAGACAATTTAACTGATGAAGAACTCATGGAAGGTGACGAGAAGGAAGAAACTGTTTTAGATGAAAGTGCCCCTCTTTGGGAACGTTTTCCCAGAATATTTAATTCCTTGCTTTTACAGAAAAGACCTGCATCAGCATCTGAACCAATTTCTCACAAGAAACGAGGTTTGCCACAAACTAAGGAAGAAGCGGCCGCCAGTGCTATCGCGCAGTACATTGCAAGACTTACTACGACATCGACACATGCCCCACAACCACAAAACCTTCATATTACCCCATTACCAGGAATATCCGGCCATACCCAACCTCATGACACACACTCCCAACAAAGGGCTTCTTCCGCCCCACATTTTGCAAGAGTGCGTTCATCCGATATCAAAGCTACTCACTCAAGAGAACAACTCGAACCACTAACCGAGTTCAAACATCTTGATCATCCTAAGAAAAGTGAAACAACATTAGAACCAAAATTACAAACCAAACCGGGTGCTACTAAAGACAACAAGTTATTGACATTAGTAGAACAAAACCTTGAACAGCAAGGTTTTGAACGACTTCCACAGTGGAAACGACAGCTACTTTTTGAAACTCCGCCAGCCGCATCAGGAGCAAGGGAAACGATAAAAGTCCGATTAACTGCCTCAAGAAGTCAACGAATTCGAGATCTAGATCAAATGGTAGCGGAGAACAAGAAAGACCTGGAATCTATCGCAATTGAAGCCAACGAACGGCGCATCCTTTCTCGGGAAGTAATGAGTAAGGCACTCATTGGGGCATTACACGGAGATTCTCAACCAAAATCAATATTACCGGATTAATTGTGACAAAAGTGATAGAATTTATATTTGAAGGAATTTTTAGTTAATTGTATTAACTTTATAATATTACTTTAAATTTAAAAGTTAGACATATTTATTTACTATTGCAAAAATATAAATTATAACTTAATTACATTTATCCATAGAAATTGATTTTGTTTTAATATTGCCTTTAAAGCGAAATTGTTATGTTAGTAAATTTCTATGTATTTATCATATATTTCATATAGTAATTATATATTTATCGTAATACCAACTCAATACTTCAATTATTTGTATAATATTAATTATATTCACTATCTCATGATTCAGATTATATGTATATATACCTATATATAGATATATGTATAATAAGGGTGAAACATTTTTTGGAATATATAGCCAATGATTCCTATATATCTATGTGTTAATATATTATAGTTAAATATCTATAGGAATTCCTCACATAAATTTATGTTGCAATTTACAGGTTTCAGATTATATCAAAACTATATAAGCGTACATATGATGGAATTTTTCTCAAATTATAATATTACAATCTGACTGCTAATTAACCGTCTGCATGACGCATATTATATGATTGCTTAATTATTCGAAACACGAGAAAGGGACAAACCTTTTTTACTCTTACACTTATGTTAGATTTTTACCGATCTGAATATTAAGGTTGTCTTGAAAATTATAATCACTTAGTTTTCCGCAATGTAATCAGTCGATCATGACTTATATTATAATGACAATATTTAAATACTCTTCATTATTAAATAATAAAACTTTATACATTAAAAACTTTTTGTAAAATTCATTCAATTTGTTCATACGTTTCACCTTCATTGTCATATTTAATTTTGACTAAGTATAACCTGAGTCGAAAAAGACAAACTGGAATAAATAAAAATAATTATATATCTACAATAAATTATACGTTTACATCTATATTACATTGACTTATATATTATTTATCAAGACCGCCAAACTGTCAAATATTTAATAATAATAAACGCCCACGAAGGTAATCAACATCTATATCGATAATCAATACGAAATTCATAAGAGTTATTAATGCATTTCAATTATATAGTATTATAAGTTTCGTTTTAAAGTGGGTATAGTGATCAATATATATATATTGATCAAATGCCTATTGAAATTTTTAATATTGATTAATTTTCCTCTTTTTTAAAATGAAACTAATACCACATATAATTGAAACGCGTTTTGTACGTTTTTGATCAGTTAATTGCCGGTCTAGATAAATATTATATAAGTCAATGCATCTTTATAATTGTAAAAATATGAAGGTTTCTCTTTGCAGCTTTATAATTATTTGTTTAATCAAACTACTTAAAAATAATAATATGTACATGGCGTAAATCACTTTCTAATTGAGGTTGGAATTTTTCGATTTTTGAGATATTTATTTTGAAATATAATATATTTACAACACTCTGATTAATATTATATTCTTATTTGTCATAAAATTATTTATTTAAATTTTATTGCTAACATTTTTGATTTTATTAATATAGGATATCAATTTATTCAATATTAATATACACTATGTATGGATATTTTTACCACATCACTCAAAAAAACATCAATAAACAACCTTATTACTGTTTTATAAATATCATTCTTTTGGGACTATACACTTTTTGATAATTATAATGTATATGCTACTTAATTCATTTAAAAAATCTTATCTGTAGTGAAAAAGAAATACCTGTGACTAATAGGTATTAAAACAATTTTATATTGTGGCATACATTAGCATATATAGTGCTGGTTATTTGCATGTTTAATATATGTCTGTCAAGTAAGTCAACCCTTGAATTATCAAATAATTAAAAATAACATTTAGACATTATATTAAAAACTGACCACTATTTTTGCATAGGTTAGCAAATAATATTTTTGTATCCAGCTGTACACATAATTTTTTTTAGGAATATGTTAAAATTTAATCAACATAATAAACATGAACTTTTTATCAGCATGTCAAGATTATTTAAAGCTCTTTGAATAATAATAGTTTAGCTAGTATATTATGAAAAAAAATACCATTATTAATAACTGATTATATAAAAATAAATTTCTTCAAAAATGCACACAACTGTTGAATTGGCAAATTATGAATTCTCCAATAGCATTTTTGTTCATGAACCTACAGAAAAAAATACAGTTGTATAATTACCCATTATTCAGCAACAATACATACAGTTTGCAAATTATTTTCATTATTTGACCCTACTTATTATAGCACTTAAATTTGAAACAGTTTGTTTTACTTATTGTGCTCTATAGAAGACATATTTTTGTACCCATTATTCAGCAATAGAATGTATAGTGTTTGCAAACCATACATGTATGGTTAGCAAATATTGAGTAATTTTACAACTATATTTGTCTTATTTGCTGTACATGAACAAAAATATGCCTTTTATATAATATGAAAAGTGTGATAAGTAGTGTTGTCATCAACAACATTAATGAAGGTCAAATTAATAAATAATTTGACATTAAATTTTTTGTATTGAAAGATTTATTATAAAAACCATTATTTCATTTTACCTTCATGCATAGAACCTTTATTTATTAATTAAATTTACTTTCACTTATGTAAACTTTATTTTATTTTCAATTTTTTTGTGAGGAATTCTTTTACTATATATATATGATTGGTGTCAGATTAGTTCAGCATATGGTTTGCAAATTGTATGAATTTGCCAACTGGTTGCAACATATATGTACATAAAATTAACATAATTAATGAATAATTAAAACACTTTTTTAATGTCATAGCATTGTAATCCTATTTATCATTAAAATTAAAATAGCAAATTTTATTAAATTATTAAGTCACATTGGTCAGCAATGGTCCTAAATAATTATTATGACTATTTCAAAATTACTAGTTATTACAAGTTCTTCTTAATCATACAGATATTTAAACATTTTCCTATTTTTTATATATAATATTCCTGATTGTCTGCTAAATATATATCCTCCTAGGGCTTTAACAATCCGTCATGCAGGACTTTTTTATGGCAATTATTGCCAAGGTCTTATGCATGTAGAGCCCAATTTTACATATAAATCATATAGGAATTGTTAGCATTTAAAGTAATTAAATTACTAATATTTTCTAATACCCTAACTTTAAATTGCAAAAGCATAACTAAAATAAATGCTACTTAATAATTCAGCATATATTAGTGGTGAAATACATCCAACTTGACTATACTTGCAAGGCACATTGTAATTGCACAGAAAGTTACATAATAAATAATTTAAAAACACTGAAAGAAAAGGATATATTTGAAGAACAATAGATATGAAGTCACATCCAGAAAACATTGAAAGAATAGAAAGTCACAACCAAAATTCATATTAATAGAATCCTTTCATAATATTGTACAGGGTGTCTTAAAGGTCACACATCATAGGAAAAATACAATAAGCAAATGAAAATCCATTTTATTGTCTTGAATAATGTATTTTTATGCCATGTAAATACACAAAATATACAAAATTAGTAAACTAAGTTACAAAAACCATATTGTTTAATACATTTTCTGCATCAATGGAGAACTGATTGTTGAGCTCTTTAAAATAATACTGGAATTAATTTAGGCAATTTCATTCATTATTCTATCCTTTAAATCATCAAGTGTTCTGGTCCTGATATTGAACACAGTTGACTTCAAGTGACTCCAGAGAAAAAAATCTAGTAGAGTGAGATCTGGTGATCTTGATAGCCATTCCACAGTTTCTGGCAGCCCTATCCATAGTCTTAAGAATTCATTTTCAAGTAAAGCACACACATGCAGACCAAAATGAGATGGTGTTCCATCTTACTTAAACCATAGTTGGTGTTATTGTATCAATAAGTCATTTAGAAAAGGGACAATAAAATTTAAAAGCATAGACAGATAAGTATCTTTTCTGACATTGCATCAAATAAATATGGGCCAATAATTCAATTTCCCCAAATTGCATTACCCATGGAGTGTTTAAAACATTGTAATAAAATCAATCATCCACCCAGTGTGGATTGGAATCACTTCAGTAGTGATAATTATGTCTTTACTTTTGAAGACAACTGAAACATGGCTTCATCTCTATACATTACTGATTGGATAAAGTTCTTGGGTTGTTTCAAGATCGACTCACAAAATTTCATATGTCTCTGTATTATTTGTCTTCATGCAGTTCTTGTACCAGCTGTAACTTGTGTCTTTTCAAGATCTGACTAACTGATGCACAACTCACACCACATTCTTGGATCAATTATCATATAGACTTCTTTAGACTATTTAACTATTTAAAAGTGTACCAATGACACAAGTTGCTGTGTTATTATCAGTGGTGGTTGAAGGTTGTCCACTTTTGGGTAAATTATGGACACTTCCAGACATCTTGACCTTCTGTATTAGTCTAACAACTATCAATTGATTAATATTCCATCCAGTTTTATCATTAATAAATTGATCTGCAACTGCATGCATAGACAATTGACACCCACATTTAAATAATAAACTTTTTTTTTTCAGGCATGGTTTTTTTCCGTATTTTTTTAGGTCAAATGGATCGTTTTTCAGAATCGTCCAAAACTAATAAAATTCAATGTCATGGGGGGTGAGGGTTACCTTATTCTATGATTTATCAGTATCTTTATACAAAGACATGTTGTATAGTGATTTATATTTGTTGTTCACTAACTTGTTTATATAGGCATTATTGGTTTGCTAAAATATGGTTGTTGTCACCTGCAATAAGTTCACAAGATTCTACATATTTCAATATTTTCTCAATGATATTGCAAAAAAAATCGGGGGGCTTTGCCCCCCTAACCCCCTGGACCCCCACTAAAATCTTTTTTCTAGGAAGGAATCTAAGACTTAGCAATTAGAAACAATTTTTTATATTAAATATTTTAAGACAATTTATTTGAACAGATTGCTTTCCAAAAAAATACCATAAGTGGTCAATTATAGCTTTAGTCCATAATTTTTCTATTTTAAACTACACTTCAAATGTAGATCACTTTAAAATGACTCCTAATAATGTTGATATATATATTCTATTCTGAGACTACAATCAGTATGAGTAGAAGTGGTGCATAAAAAATAGAAAAACTTAAAAAATAAACATTTTTATCAATTTTCTATATTTATATTTCATAGCCATTATTTATATGTCTATATTTTAACTAGATTTGCAATCTAAAATTAGTGTCTTTAAAATTCTTAGTTGGCATGTTAGGCAAAAAACTTCAATTTGATTAGTTAATTTAAAGTTATAGGTAAATTATTTCAATTTAATTGATCAATTTATTTTTTGGTGATTAATTTAAAAAATCTGATTACTTCATTATATAGCCACCATAGCATAGGTCACATTTGTATTTTTTGTAATATATAAATATTTATAAGTATTGACTATATATTTAAAAAAAATATTCTCTACTTTATTCTCTATGTTTAAGAAAGGTAAGTATGTCAATATAAAAAAAAATAATATAACATTGATTTAGTTATCTTTTTTATATGTTAAAATTTACATTAAAATCTTATTATGACATACTTCAAGTGATTAAGCAAATTAGTATATTCTTTATCATTGTAACATTATTATAATAACACAGAATGTAAGTCTTCTGATAAATCCATCTATATGAGTTATAAGTTGCTTTATTATTAGCTATGGCTATAATTTAAATTAATTCTGATGTTCTATTAATTATAGGGATTGTGTATCATATGTTTTAGAATACAAATGTAGTGTATATGTATACAATTTTAGATAATTATGTAATCTGCTAAATGACAAAACTACATTTAAATGGAAGGTTGTTTAAAATTCATTAAATTATTTTAACTACTGTCAAACCCATTTATTACATATACTCTGGGAATTAACAATTGATAGGTTATAAGCAAACCTACATATTAAGAGTTATTTATATATTAAAATACATACATATAATCTGGGAGCTCATAACAGAAGTGTTCCCCCCCTCACACCTAAAATATTTGACTCCATTAAATGTTTTAGGTCAGCTAGACCACATATCTATAACAATTTAAACTTAATGTAACCAAACTATTTTTGGTTTGCAAGATAATGGTATTGTTTAACAATATATATTGAGGAATCCGCATTTAAATCAAATCTTATGTCTAGGCTGCATCAAATCTTATGTCTTATGCAATAGGCTGCATTCAAATAAAAATGTTATACTTATACATTCTATTTGAGCAATTTTGTACTCTCTATTCTATAATTGTTGATAAAATATTAATTATATATTATTTAATACAACAATTCTACAGAGGAGGATGTGGCTGGATTTATACAAAGTATTTTACATAGCATCAGAACTACAGATATTGAGCTGGACTTCAATAGTAGTCTCAAGATTGGCAACTGTAACTGGAGCCTGGAAACATCAACTCCATATGTTGCTGAAACAAAAGCCATTTCTTTTTGATGCTCTTCTGAATTCATGTCATTTAGAAGCAAAGACTCCAGCTGAATGTATGATTGATAGCTTTGCGACCACAAACCGCAAAACTTTAAAGCTTCCGAAAATTCACAAAAATGCCCCCTCCCCACTCCGTGAGCCTGTATTTATCACTAAACTTCTATAATTATGTTCCCACACAACTAAAAATTGTATATTGTTTATATAAATTATTTCTTGCCTTTGTGTATTTGTTCCACATATATCCGGGATACATTTGGTATTCTAAATGTTTTAGAATTTTATCAATTTTATTTTTTATGCTAATATATTTTTTGTTTTATTATTAAGGTTTCAAAAAGTATAAAAAGAATGCCTGGTGCAAATGATACCACATCCAATGGGAGATTTATTGACACGATAGGTAAGCTTATTGAATAAGTAATTGGTTTTTTACAATGCTATTTGTAACTTGTTGTGATATTGTTCTTTTATCTTCAAGATTCTGAGGATCCTGAATATCAGAAACAGCTTATACGTCCAGCTGAAATCAAAGAGGATGTCAAACTTATGCATCAACGAAAGCGGGTTTCACTAATCCTCAATTCAGCGGAATTTCGCAAGGAACTTGAAGAGGTTATTAAAGCACAACAAAGTAGTGGATTTGAACCACAGGATAGCCTAAAAGCATTGAAACAGATTCAAGATTTTCTAATGCCAATGACTTTAGGTACATTATTATTTAATCCATATTTTTCATATCACAGTCTAGTAATTTAGGAAATTTACTCATTTATTGAATCTTGGTGGAACATTGGTAAAAAATTCTTCATGTTTTTTCCACTTATGTCCAAAGTTAGGTTTTCTGAATGAAGCGCTTTCACAAAGCTCCAATTGAAAAAATGTATTATTTTATTTGTTTGTTGTTTCGCGAATTACAATTTAATTCCACAATTAACTAACTCTATTATAGTATTTTTATTTATTATTTTAGGATCTCCACGGCAACCGATTCCAATTAACGATTTGAGTCGTAAAAAATTCGCTAAAGGTGAAAGACTTTTGCGTTGTAAATTGGCATCTCTGTTTCGAATGTATGGCCAGGGTGGATGGAGTAACAGTATTGACAATCATGTTACGGTACGAATTAAAATATTATATCAAACTACACATTCAATTCATACTATTTTTTCACTAAAGGAAGTGATTGCCTTGTGTTTTTAAACTTTTCGCCTTAGTCAAAAGGATTACTTTTCCTCTATTATTAAGTTACTCAGTTCATACGCGTTTTCAATCTTTTATTTATTGTAGATTTGATATATGTTTGACAGTCGTAATTCGTCTCAACATATTGACCCCAAATATTTTTGGTTTCCAGTCACCGGGCATAGGGATTATGTTTGGCATGTGCGTTGTTTGCCATGATTCAATCTAGCCTAGTATTCCTGTGTAAAATGTAATCTATGGAAGGAAGACAATTTAGCCGGCAGTCGGCACCTTAATGTATACAGACGCTTCAGTGCAAGATTTCTAAATCTAGAGACATATCGATTTTATTCTGTGATAGAATCGACTATAGCCCTTTAAGTTATGCCTGTCTCGTAGCAGCTACATTGGAATTTATTGATTTAATGTACTTATAATCTGACAAATAATTTTTCTTAAAGTGGTTTAGATTATACTTGGCAAGATGTTGAGCTTATTTAACTTTTATTTAATTATGATAATCTTTAAAACATTTATTATGCCGTATGCAAATTAGGGTTCGTTTATATGACAGTTATTGACTGTAAAACATTTTAGTTTTTTAATCTACTATGAGTAGTCTTGTCTGCCTCTTATTCGTGGAAAACCTATTGTGTAGAATTCTTCCTGGTTGTTGTAAAACTACTTCAAACTAGTTATGGCTAGTCGATTTGCTAATATTGAACGGTTTAAGTTGACACAGCAGTACCGTACCGCGTGCAGGTAAAAATCGTGTGTATTTGCATCTGTGCTTAGAAAATTCCTGTCTGACTGCATGCATGCAAGTATACGTCATAGTTGTAATTATTGTTTTGTTGATTATTTAGTCTAACGTTCGACGTGCGAGTCAAAAGTTTCAAGTCATATACTGTATATACACAGTATATATACGTATGATATGTGTCTAGTGAGATTAACTATAGTAAGCTATTCTGATTTTACTATATTGAAAACTTATCTAGCTATTATTTTTATTAAATGCAACACTGATTTTTGTTTGTTATTAAATAATATTATTATAGAATCTGTAATTCTAACATGTTTTGAGTGTACTATTTGTAATAATTTTGTGTATTGTTGACATTATTCCGCTTATGATAACTGCGATTATATAAAGAAAATATTCTATTCTATATGTTTACTACATATTTATACTCATACTTTATCCAATTAAACAGATTATTATAAATACAACAACAACTATAAAAAACGGCTTTAAAATTATTCAACCTATATAAAAAATTTATTTTCTAAATTAAAACTTTATACAATGATTTTAATAAAATTTTATCTTATGTGACGAAAACATCACGATGCAAAGATATTCAATTAACGATACAACTCATTGATATGTGATACTTTAAAAAGTTTTAATATACTTTAATATTATTGTGACCTTCCATTGAACCATAGATTAATTATACATAGAGTTTCAACTCTTATTAATTCTGTATGCAGTTTAATACTACTCTTCGTCTACCCATTAGCTTTTTCAAAATAATGATTTAAGAAATAATAGAAGTGAAACTGTTTTTGTAATAAAACAGTTTTTGATACAAATGTAATTAATTATACTTTACAGATTATGTATTTTAAAATTGATTGATTATAGTAAGTTGCTCTAAAAATGAATTTAATTAAAATATATAATACTATTCGTCTACCCATTTATGCAAACTTCATAGAAATACAACGATTTTTCATCGAAAAAAATTTACAATGCAATGCATATGAAATTAATTAGAGTTGAAACTCTATGTATAATTACTCTATGCATTGGACTATTATTTATATATCAATTTGTAGAAAATATTTGTTTTAAGATGTTGTGTCGTTAATATTTCAGGTGCGCATCGATAGAGACAGTGAACAGTTTTTAATAAATGCTTCCGGTCTTAATTATTCAGAAGTTACTGCCTCAAATCTAGTTAAGATCAACATGAAAGGTAATTAATTATAATTAAAATGTTTAGTTTTAATAATCACAATTCAATTATAATCAATGATTACAGGTGACATCCTTGACAATGGATCAACACATCTTGGTATCGATCGTGAGGGTTGGTTCTTTCAATCTGCTCTGCATCTTGCTAGGAATGATATACGAGTTGTTATCCATTTGCACTCATTAGCTGCTGTAGTGGTAAGTTTAAGGAAATTTATTTTGAATAGAAGATGTCAAATATCATGACAACATGGCCTCTAAAATGTTAATTGTGTTTCACAGATTTCCGGTATGAAAGAGGGTATTTTGCCGCTGTGCAATGAGTCTATAGTCATAGGACTTGTTCCCATCTACAGTTCTGAAATGGCCGGTCTTGATGGCTCAGAAACTGAAGAAGAGGCAGACCGGAAAGAACGTGAAGCAATCGCTAGCCTTATTGAGCCAAACACCAGAGTTCTTATTTCCAAGAACAATGGAATGTTTGTCGTTGCCGAATCTATTGAACTGGCTTGGTACATCGCTCACCTGACAGCGCATGCTTGTGAAGCTCAGGTTTGTTAATTTTATTGTTGTTGTCTATTATATTTTCCTTTTTTTATTTTCCAGCAGCAGCAGCTCCCGCCACGGAGCATTAATTTTGAATTTTATGTTACAAACTAAAACAAATTAAGGGGTGGGGTTAACGATGCAATTGATGTAGCAAAGTCACAATTTGTATTGTAAAATGAAAATCACAAACCTAAAGAATTAATTTCCCTAAATATTTTTTTAGAAACTTTGAAGGCTTGTATATCTATTCTAGATTTTCTGAGTCCCCTAGTTTTGCTGGACAGTACACATCAGACTCTCGATTATAATTCTCACATGTACAGTGTCATCCACTTGACCATGGACAATTTATGAGAGTCACTTACTAAATGTTATTTCAAACGATCCGCTTTTTACGATTCTAAAAAGAATTTAATTTAGTTGTACCTCTCACAAGGAAAACAATACGCGGTCTGATTTTGTATATAATGTAATTCAAGTATCGTTTAGTCTGGAAAACGATTTCAAATCACATTTCTAAATGCTCGACAAAAGAAGAATATTCTGATCACACTTTAATAAGTATTTGTCCGAAAAAAAATTAGAAGCCGAAGACTGGGGCTAGTACATTCATTCTTTGGAGTATATAATCGTGCGAAAAGTATGCAATTTGATGATAATCGTTTATTGTTGTATTCCATAAATGAGAATAGTCAGTCCTCCGTAGGGAGAAAATCCTCCGTGGAAGAAATTTTGATCAAATTTAGTTCTTGGGGGGCCTTATTGTATATAAAAGGGCCCATAAAAATAGTTTGTAGAGGGCCCTATATTATATATATAAATGCGCCCATTATAAAATTTAGTTTGTAGAGGGCCTTATATTCTATATATAAGTGCGCCCATTATAAAATTTAGTTTGTAGAGGGCCTTATATTCTATATATAAGTGCGCCCATTATAAAATTTAGTTTG
>JAUZNC010027183.1:0-12157 GCA_034780395.1 Vannuccia rotundouncinata | reverse complement strand
ATTCTGTTTATACCAATGGGATTCTGTTTATATTGATGGTATTCTGTTTATACCAATGGTATTCTGTTTATACTAATGGTATTCTGTTTATACTAATGGTATTCATAAAATACTTTCAAAGATAGACTAATTTTGGTTGTTTTAAATCCATGTATAAGTAGTTCCTATTAATATTTAGTTTAATTTTTAGATTTTTGCTTATATTGTTAAATAGGATCCAATTTATAATTTTTATAGTAATTAATATTAAATCTTTGAAACGTTGACATTATCCCCAAATTAACGCTTCACCGAAAATATAATCGCCATCGTAAAGTTTTAAATTATTTTCTAAAATATTGAAATAATAATAATTACTTCAAATTAGTTTATTGATTGAGAAGTTCAATAATTTTTGAAAATGATTCATTAATTAGAATAAATTTAGTTTATGAAAATATATCAAAACTCGTTCCTACCACCTTATATATATATATATATCGTGTATTAACATATATTTTGCAGCCAGCAACTGTGCCAGTTTCTTTGTATATAGGGGAAGGGTATACAATCGGTGCACTACCACAGGAACCAAATCAGGACGAAGCTGGTGCTCTACCGTCAATTCCTTTGAAGGTGTCGATGTTGAGTGTTGAAATATCCCACAGTAAGCTTTTGAATTTCTATTTCGATTACAGCTGTAACGTCATCAAAATATGTACTCAAAGTTATAAAACGTCCAAAATTATATCATGAACTAACTGAAATTTGAAATCTGTTTATAAAAATAGTTTTAATTTCTAATATCCGTGTTTTTTTCTTTTGTAATTTCAGATTGTCTTTGGAGAACAAGGATTATCAAAGTCTCTTTATAAAAACCTTTAATTGATATATTGTATTGGTATTTTACTAGAAATATATAACTTTGTTTACAAAAAATAGCCTTAATTTATTACAATATAATTTCATTAATTTATTGAGCGTTAAACTATTTAAAAAATATAACAAGGATATTTTTAATAACGAATTATTAGATCTTTGGGAACAGAATATTAGTTATATTAATCGATACATGTCATATATGCTGCGAACATTTTTGGAGGTTTCCTCTGTGCAATTTTTTAATAAAACGATATTTTCGGTTAGACAAAAAGCCCATTATCTACCACAAAATATATCTTATCTCATTTTCTTGTGATTCTAAAAATTGCAACAATCATATCAAACTGAAAACATTTTTGAGTTATTCATCGGTTTATATATATCGACATCAATCAAGATATTGTCAACATTTGGTAACTCTAATTTAATCAACGTATCAAAAAATAATTTTCTTATTTAATAAATTCACGTTTGAAAACCAAACTTTAAACAAAATAATAAAATAGATTTTTTTCAATTTGAGCGTTTAAATATAATAATGTTTAAATATCATCTAAGCATATGTAATTAAAACAAAACAAGGCAGGTGGTTTTTATAACACACCCTCCTCATGAAAAGAAATGATGTTGAAATGAGAGAAAGTCTTTTTCGGTTTTGTATATTTAATGATACATTTTGCTTTCCGGTAGCAATTAAAAGTCTGGGAGGTTAAATATCTAAAAAGGTACACAATATTACAACCGTTTTGAGAGTTACATGTCCACTTCATTTTGAACATATTTGAAAATACGATTTATATTGTTTTTAAAATCCAAATTTCTTTTAAATGCTGACGGGTTGTCAAGTTATATACATATCATAGAGTTATTATACATAGAGTTTCAACTCTTATTGATTTCATATGCATTGTATTGTACATTTTTTCGATGGAAAATCGTTTTATTTCTATGAAGTTCGCATAAATGGGTAGATGAAGAGTAGTGTTATACTGCATAAATAATCATTAAGATTTGCAACTCTATGTATAAATTATTCTATGATATTCATAGTTATTATCAAGAGTTCTCAGTTAGCAAACTTTTCGAGCTTCACAAATGTCACAACAAATAATATATTTTAAAAATGTAGTTATATTGAATCATCCTATAAACCGAAAAGACTTTACAATAAACATTTCCAATAAAAAATCATGGTGGGCGCCGCCATTTTTATATTGGGGGGGGGGGGCTACTCATGCCACCCAAACGCAGTTTACCCAATAACATATCATAACATCTCCAAAAATGTATTTTCTTTGTTAAGCTATATGAATAGAAGTCCTTTACTTAACTATGATCGATAACTGAGGGATTATTGTATAAAAACCACTAGTGTTTTGTCAAAAACTGGGTAAAAAACCGACAAGCATTAATTAGGGGGGGGGGGGCGCTAGCTTCGGCCATGATAATGATAAAATGGTTACCTAGTAAGGTTTCCGGAAAGTTTGTCGGAACAGTGCAATGGGAATTGTTTGAGGGTCAGTGGTGACTCGGTTGAAGAGTTGATCCAGTGACAGAAATACGACTCCAGATTTGAGCAATACGACCAAGGCCAGTAGTAGCAGGGTGTGAGATCTGGTGATCTTGTTGCGATCGTCGTCGTCCAATCCTCTGATCCGACATCTTTTCATTAAAAATTTGTCGGCCGTGGACGGAAAGAAAACTCTCTTAGTTGATCTTAGGCACCACACACGCAAAGCTAATTCTGGGCTCGCAGGATCCAAATTCCGATGATTCCGAAACAATCAAACAATTTCTACTCAAGTTGCTAGCCTTTCGGCCTCACTACACAGACTGATGACAGCGATTATTCCGTTTTTTATATCCTTCTCCACTTTTTATATCTTTTTGCGGGTCTCCCATTTTATTTGAAATATTTGTTTATTCTAGCATGTTGTTTCGTTTCGTCCTCTCAATGAAGGATGAGTTTTTGTGCGTATTTACATGTCTTTGAGTCTCTCCACGGAAGACTTAGAATAAAAGTATTTTTTTCAGGATACTAATTTTTCTTACATTTAGATACATAGATTTTAAACGTTAAAACAAAATGTGCCGGGGACTTTTGACCAAACCTGTACCTATATGAAATATCTATAAATTAACTAATCTATTATATATAATCGAATAATTTGTGGCCAAGATGATTCATTGATTTCGCCTTTGATATTCAAATTTCTAAAGGATTTCAATGGCGGCCTATTCAGCTTTAGGCTTGTGAGGGCTGTTCATATGAATGTACTAACGTTGAATAAGACTTTTGAATCTTTAAATCCTAATTTATAAAAATTGCAATAATTATCTGCTGATTATTTAATATATTATATTATATTAATATTAATTTTAATATTTATAGGGACATCATATATTTTTAATATTAGCAATATATAGATTAAATCTTTTTTAAAAAATGGAGTGAATAAAATTATAAAAAAATATTTCGTATATTGCTTTATTTATTTATTTTATATAAAATTTATTTTAAAGTCTGCTATTTATTTAATAAATATAAAAATTATAAAAAAGTAACGATGAATGTAAAAAAGCCGGTTTAGATTTTATCATTTTTAATTATATCATAAAATATCAAATTGATAAGGAAATTTCTGCACTAAAGCTCTCATAATTATTCCTTTAAAGGTCAGTTCTTACCACTGTATGTTTTTTATTTAATATAAAAACTTATCAGTTGGCCTTTATTTTGATGACTCTATCTAAAGGTATTTCGGGCAAAGGACAGTGTTTTTTTGAATTTGTTAATATGCATTGAAGGTAGCCGGTACACTATAACTACACAGTATGTAGATAGATGCTTCATATATATAACAGTTCATTTTATTTTATTTTATTTAATTTATTATATTTTTCTCTTTAAAAATGTGACTTTTCAATATGGATATTTATTTACTTTTTAACTTTAATCAAAATAAATAAGATCTTTATTCATAAATTTAACTATATTTGATCGTAAATAAATTCTAAAAGTTATACTTAAGTCGATTCAAAAGTTCTTTTGAATAAATCCAACCAAGAAATATTCTTTTAGCAATTTTTGGTGATATCTTGTTGTTGAATATGTACTATGTTGAATAACAATATTATGAATAATCGTGTCGAATGTTAACTGCTTTTCAATTATAATATTTAGTTAAAATTTCGTAATTACATTACTATAGATTGGCAATCTACTATATACGCTTTGTGTCTCATGTGAAAACAGGCAAATGAATGTAAACGGATAAAATGAAATCGAAAGATTCATAATATTTATAAAATTAAAAGAATTTACTTGTGCAAAGATATATTGACCGATTCATGAGTAAAATTATGAGCCGAACAAGATTTCAACATTTTGTATTTTTAACCGTTTTTATTACGGACAAAATTTAATTAAGGTCGCCGATATCAATTTGATTTTAACATGATATGATCAATATTTATTTCAGTATATTTCACTAAATAATATTAAAATCATTAAACTTGAAGCAAACTAATTCGAAAACAGGATTTCGAATGATTTAAATCGCCAACATTTAGATAGATACAAACTCGAAATTCTCCCTTTTTAGAAAATAGTTTTACGTCTAGTTTATTAATATTGGAAGTAAAAGTTATTTGCAATTTAGTTACAAAGAAAATAACCCAGGCATCAATTATTCGACTTACAATTATGACCCCATAACAAAGTTTCAACGGTTTATTGTATAGATCTCCAAGAGCGAAGTAACAACATTATAGACATATATTAGCTTCTTTATAGCTTTTGTTAGACTATAATGGGTACACCTGGTAAATAATTATAGTCATTTCCACTCTGAACGAGCCCTTGGGTTGAGCTGCCATACATCCAGGGTTAATTGTAGGTATTACGTAACATAGTTCACTGTCAGGTTATTTCAACTACAGCCTAGCTTATTTAATTACTATAATATTATATTATATTATATTATATTTAATTTATTTTTATAATTATGTAAATGTCTTCCAAATATAAATATTTAGATTTTAACATTATTCAAAAATAATAATTTCCTGATTTTTTGAAAATTGCATAAAAGTCTAGTATTTATAAACCGCTCATATAATATTCTACTCCATATTAAAAACTGTTTTATATATTTTCTTAAAATATATTATGGTGTGAAGAATCTAAAAACGTCATATTATTTTCAAACAATATTATTTGAAATAATATTTTAAGCAACTGATCGACACATCTGAAAAACGATAGTGTAATATATTTTAATGTAACATATCAATTGACATAAGTTTACTACTATTTGTATTTAAAGTATTAAATCTTTAGAAATATGGATTCATTTTAATAATAATTCGAATTTATCTCACACACTACTGATAACCTTTGCAGTAGAAAAAGGCAAAGTAGCTTTATGACTTTGTAAATATATATATTTTTTGATTTTGATGATATTAATAACTATTATAAACAAATTAATAGTAATATTCATTACAAAACATTTTAATATTAATAAATAGTAAATATAATTGTAAATATAAAATAGGAGAAGTATTGGTATGCAATAATTTATATTTTATTATGTAAGACAAGCTTTATCATTTTTGATGCATATAAAAGAGCGTTAAAAATGAAAATTTGTTTATATTAAGTGGTCCTTGTGCAAATGTATAGTATACCATTTCTAGTATTTGATCTGCTAGATCTATGTTCAGTGACATATTTGTGTGGAGGATGGGTCTCATAAGCCATAATTTTTGTTATCATAGATATAAAACGGTTTGATAGCCATAGTTATGTGGTTTATCTTCTAGCGAGATGAATGGTGTATGTATAAAACATACTCTTCTACATGAGAGTTTGAGGTCACTTCAATTTCCGGCTACAATATTTTTGTGGCTAAGAAGTTTTTATCTGAAGTTTTGATCGCACTATTTATGAATAAGGAAAGAAACATTCGATCTTTTGATCGGCACCGTTCAGTTGACCATAACTTGTCCGTGACATGTGACCTCCATTGTGGCTTGTAGGAGTAGTTAAATATTAAACCATCGTTTATCCTAAAAATAAAATATAATCCGATAAATTATTCTGATGGTAGGAAAGCAAATATTAACCTCCCGTTACCTCCTCCAATAGAAATCACCTCAACCAATATTTGTTTTGGGAACATTTGTATTCAAAGACAGTTGTCTTCTGTTTATCATACTTACGCATTAAACGAATTTATTTTTTGTGATACCAAACCTCTCCTGACATGTTATTCACAAGTAATTCACTGATTTTGGGGCTCCTTTTGGTGTTGAAGTGTCTGTCCTGGACACCTGGTTCATTGGCAGCCGACAATACTCTCAAAATCGAGCAAGCCAAGGAATATTTGCGCAAAAATGTTTATCCAATTCTGACAAATATAACTGCAGCTATGAGCTATGCTAGTTTTAATTTTCAAATTAATATGACGGATGAAACCCTGAAGAAAAAGGTAAGTTAATAATAAATAGAAATTCAGATTTGTCTATTTTTTGAATTGAATGCTATATCTGAAACGTTTGGCTAAAGTAGAACCAGACTCGCATGAATGGGTCACCATGATTATCCGGTAATTATTCTAATCACAATATTATTGGAGATTTCTAATTTAAAATTAAAATTAAATTTTTATTGATTTAATAATAATAAAAAAGGACAAACTATACAAGGATGGCGCACAAAGTTATACCCGTGAAAAATATTTCATATTCTATGAAAATGCAGGATTTAAATATCTATATTTAATTGACACAACAAATTGCGGCAGCTAGCAGAGATGGTCAAAGTCTTTCTCGGCGACAGTCAATCAAGAAGCCCCACAAGACACTTCAACAACGTGAAGATCGTCTTTGGTATTGTGAGTATTTGAGACTATGGACTGCTGATGATTCCTACAGGTTGTGTGCAGTGATGAATTTATCATTTATCATTAACCCGACCATCAAAAGGACAGAGTTTGGGCAACCTTCATCGATGAAATCGAAGGACATGAGCGTTATCGCCTGGTGACAGAACATCCCGTTTGCATTGAAATCTTGGTTTGCTACTCAAAAAAGAAAGAAACGCGGGTGGACAAAAATAATGGACAAACGTGAACTGGTGAATATTTTCGAGAGACGATCCAGGATCATGTCATTAATTTTTAAATAATGAAGAAAATGTGGCAGACCATGCAGAATTAACCTTCCTCCATGATAAGATTTCATGTTTTAAAGCTCTCACAACAACTTTAGAAGGCTAACAACACTATCTTCAATGATAAGAGCCAATAGATCCGTATGAGAGAATATGGGTGCAATAATTAAGGACATAGTCCAATCTAATCTAATCTTCATTCAATCAACGATCAGCATGACATGGTAACGTTGCTAAATGTTTTTACCAATGTACTCAGAAACTTTGAGAATAACACCAAATTATTCTAAATGCTTGCTTCGATCTTTTCTTGCTTGCTTGGCTGCTTTGATTGCAGCTCGTGGGGTCACACAGATTACTGGACAATGGTTGTATACACCCTTATATTATTGTTGTAAATAAACGCATTTTAACGCATGCAATTATTAGTTGTTGTTTTTGAAAATAATTATAAAATCAATTTACGGGTATATATTTGTGTGCCACCCTTTATAAGATCATGTAGTTTATAAGATTATAGTTAAATTGAGAACTATCATAAAGTTTTTATTTGATTGAAAGACATCAAGTTGATTAAATTGATGACTTTTAAAAGCATTGAGTTGATGGAGGTATAGCGGGCCATTCCTCTGGGAAATTGGTCGGTGGGAGGATAGGATAGGAACAGATCAAGAGGCATTGCGATTGTCATCTCTCAGGTTGTGGCTTAGCAGCATCAAGCGTCGCTTGCGAAGAATAGTCGAAAGAGGCGTAATGCCAGAACGAATGTAAATATCAGCCGACGATATTGTGTCGGGGTACCGAATTCATAGAGCGAAACGTAGGAGTCTGCGATATGCGGCATCGATTCGGCATTCCATTTAGGAGGTCATGGGTACCAACTCAAGTCCATAAGTCTGAACCGATTTGATGAACACGGTGTAAAGCCAAATCTTTGTCTTGTCAGCTGCAGATAAAGTTTGCATTCTTCGACTGACGAAGAGTGTAACGGGATTCATGATGTTGACCCAGAGACGCTTGAACTCGTCGCATTGAGCAATAACTTCTTCTGTTGGTAATGTTAGTGGAGTAGTGGAAGTGATGCCGACATGGATGACTTCGGTTTTCTTTGAACATATCTCCGGTCCAACTAACTGGCCAGAATGGTATAAGTGGGTAAAGGACTTGTTGAAATTTTTTATTTGGGATTTTTGACGAAATGTTAGTTGATAGATTTAATGAAAAATAAATATTTATAAATATTCACAATTGGCGGATAAGTTAATTACACAATTTTCAAAATTAACGTTTATATAATTGTTAATTAAGTATTTTTTTATGCAGATAGTTAATTAAATTCATTAATAAATAATGTTTAAAAATTGACGAGGTAAATGTTTCAAAATAAATAGATTAAAATAATTAAATTAGATTAACAAAAAGCCCTTGACCACATTTTCTAACATTAAAAAGTATCAAAAAACGCAAAGATAGTTCATTATTCCTTATCGGTCCGGGGGATGTTACAAAATGTGTAATTTTTCTTCTCCTTTATTGAATGCAGAGTGTAATAAACATTGTAATTAAATGAAATTGTACATTTTTAATTAAATTAATAAATATATCGTAGATATAGCTGTCATGATACACGCACCCTTCATACGAAATGGTTACTACAAAACGTCTATATCGTCTGGGTGTACTCTTGGATGTACTCTTGGATGTACTCTTGGATTTAAATTTCCTTTTAAAATTGTAGTTAAAGTTGCAAAACAATAACATCGATTATTATTATTTTCAAAATAAATTCGAGATCAATGTATTTTATAATATTTTTCAATAATATAAATCTAACTGAACCCCATATTCATCATACGATTGCGTTTCTATAGGAATATAAAGCAGAGATCTACGTAATGTAATATAAAATTAAAATAAATTAAAACTTATTTCACATCTTAGATAAAAAAACTGCACTACACATGGGGAAAAATAATAATTGGTCATAATTATATAAAACTCTTTTGTCCAATGATTCACACCCTAAGATAGCAAATCTTTCATTAAGTGATAGCCAAATTAAATCTACGAATGACGACCGTCAATATTATGCATGCTAATACTCCTACGACCTGATACTTCTCGAAAACGTGATGAATCTTCTCCTGTGATGGGACCAGTATCCCCGGTGTTTCGGTAAATATTCCTCCTTCATAAGGGGTTGGAGACAACGGTCGCAGTGTTTGCGGTCATGTTGGATTGTTTCTCTCTCGGGTGAGTTAAGAAGCCGGTTTACTTCTCAAAGATAGGATATAGGCAGCAGTTATGGGGAAAGTCAGGCTGGTAAATTTGAGCTCATCAAGCCACTGATCCTACGAACTAGAGGGTTCAGGATTCTTCTTTATATCATCATAGTGCAGGATGGAGAGAACAGGGTGCATGAAGCAGTTGTCCTCGTCCCCATTGTTGATGTTGATGACGGCCCACTTCGCCTTGAGCCTTGGTGGGAGTTCTACTGTTCCACGACCGTCTCGATGATCCAGTTGGAGCCATTCTGGATGATTTCTTCGACACGTCTCATGAGCCCAGCGATAACATCGTTAAAGAACGTGTCACTCGACACAACCATGGCTGGAAGTGAAGAGATTTTCTCTACAGAGCGAAGAATATCACCGGTGTTGGGATCGATCTGCAGAATCCACACGGTAAGAACGGTCTGGACCTTGCACTCTGTGCACCCGTTGAGCAGAGTCATCACCGTACGGTTGATGTCCTCTCGAATGGATGAAAGAAACTCTAGAGGCCGGATGGCTCGAACCGTATACAACGCACGGCACCCTAAATAGCTGACCGGTTCTGGAAACGGTGCACCACCTCATTTCGATGTTTCTCCATAAATGGATAGAATTGGGAAAACAGTTCAATCGGTGAGAGTATAACTCAGAGTAATCTGCAAATATTAGTTAACATTGTCCACACTTGAACTCCTATTTATAGGCAACATCGGAGGAGGTAGATGAAGAGGCTGATGTAGTTGAGGAGGTGGGAGAGGCTGGTACTGCTGTTGAGATTGATAACACTGGTGAAGCTGGAAGGGTCTGTGCTTGAGGAAATACCGTAGTTAGGACAAATGCTGGAGTGATGAGGAATTCATCCAAGTCAAATAAAATACTCTGTTGGAGATGAAGTCGGAACTGACGTTGCAGATAGTCCATAGATCCAGTATGAGAGTTGATGGAGGCTGCTACAACTGACAGTGTAAAAAACTCTACAAACATTCGTCTAAACGGTTTACGCTCTTGCGTCCACCATCAATAGAGTATATTTCCACATCTACAGGCTCATCCCATGCAAGGCGGCATCAAAAATTAATATATAAATTAAAATATATGTATACGCATATAGAAAGATTATATTAGAACTTTGCATTGCTATATAATATAGTACTTACTCTGAAAAGATGGGATATTAATTTGAATGAATCAAAAGAAAATAATCACGACCGGTATAAGAAAGAAGGAATCGTACTGGCACAACAGAAGTTATAGTTGGGATAGAGACTGTCAAGGAGACGACCGTTGCGAAGAGTAAAAAATACAGAATAAATTCTCAAACCTGCCCACCTCCTTATATATAACCCAACTCGATTCTCATTGGACAATAATTTACTATAGCAGGGAGCGGTGTAATAATTTATTATGGAAGGGTGCCACTTGAGTTGGATATACCCATCTCATACTACTGATCTGCATTATAAACTTTGTCATTAAAGCAGCGTCAGTATAAGTATAACCCAACTACTAATTTAATGATTGCAAATGTATGAGCTAACACTATTTTAAACTGCTAAAATGAATTTTGATTGATTCAGATTATTATTATACGTTTATTATACGTTTAGGCATTACATAATACATTTATATAATGACCCTTGTCTTTCTAGAATGCCTTGGATGTGGAGTTTCAAGATTACCAAATAAAACTGCTGGACCAGATTCGAAATAATATCGATTGGAAAAACATTAATGATCCAGAATTGACGCGTCAAATTAAACTTATTCTAATAAATAATCCGATCTCTGGATTAGATAGGGAAACAGGAAAACGGGTGAGTACATTTAAATTTGACAACAATGTATTCGGGAGGGCTTTATTTAGAGGGGAAGGTAACTCAGTTGATAGATAGTCGATTGCCCTGGTAATGATATCACGACAGGCTGAACAAAATGTTAATTTGACCTCCAAGAACAGATCGCCATATTTGCATAGTTGTATTAAATTTATTTCAATGAGCTAAAGAACACTTATACACTTAATAGTTCAGACGAACCTGGACTGTACATTGATTTTCGGCATATAAGAAGTTTTAGTGCAGTTTCGGTACTAATTCCTATGTATAGAGATCTCAAATCATGTGATGTTTCTTTGGCATCTTTGAGGCTTTTTTAAAAATCGACAATTAATATCTGGTGGCCTCACTGATTTGTCCAAATACAAAATAAAAATATCTTTAATAATAAACAGAATTTATAAATCAATGAAATAGTTTCTAAATAGATAATTGCATTTTTCTTGAAAATTTTAACTCAATTGAGTAAAATTTGAAACATTATACAAAGTCAAAATTGGTTAAAATTTCCTATCTTGATGATAACATAAAAACAAAAATATGTTCGAAAATCTTATGCCTTACAAAAGTGGAAAGTATGCAATAAAATTATATAATAAAAAAACTAAAAACTAAAAACTAAAAATTCAATATTTTATTGTTTATAAGAACGAATGAATTACATAATTATTTAGTCATTTAATTCCCCACATATGCAAATAGTCCAGTCATTTCAGATCAGATTTAAACAAATTTGTGAATTTATGGTACAAAGCTGAAATTTTGCCCAAAGTTACTGTTGAACTTTTGGATTAACGTACTAAAAGTCCCAACAAGTCCGGACAGGCATTCCTTCTTAAAATCAATTATGTATTTCTGATTAATGATTAAATAAATGAAATAATATATAAAACGTCAATTCTAAGCATGAAAAACTTAATATGTTTTCTTATAAATCAAATTAAACAGAATTATAATCTGGATAAATTCCATTAAAAAAATTGATCGCAATGTCTATAAACTATCGATTT
>JAUZNC010027172.1:9345-22023 GCA_034780395.1 Vannuccia rotundouncinata | reverse complement strand
ATTTTCAGCGAATAGAAATGCAGATAACAAGTTTTTGAAAATCTGAAATTTAACATACCGTCGGTAAAAGGTTAATGATGTTTGCACAAAAAAATATTATAATTGATGTGAAATTGAAGAAATTGCAAACATGAAATTTTATCTTGAAAATAATGATATTTGTAACTTCTTATTTTTCTTTTTTTTTTAAATAATGCCATTTAAGAAAGAAAGTGTCTCCAGCACCACATACTCTGTGGTATTTATATAATCATAATCCAATGTGCAGTACTTCTATAACAAAAATGTTAAGCAATAAACTATTAAATACTTTTTTATGGTATTTGCTACAAATCAAATATGATTAAAAATATAAAATGAGCAATTCTTATATAACAAAAATCTTAAGTACCCCACATTTTGTATTATTTGAACATAGTTGAATTATGGATAACAATACCATGATCACCTGTATCAAGTGGATTTGAAAAAGTATGGATAAATTTAATATGTTCATAACATATGATTATTATACTACTATTCTATTATACTTATATAGAGATTTAACTAAAAATAGATCAGCCATCTTTCTCAGAGAATAACTGGCATCTGATTTTTATTATGATTACCTATAATACTATTTAATATTAATAATAAGCACAGAATAATTTTATCTACCTACAACTTTACAATCAATAATGATTTGCTATGTGCATAAAGATTAACTATGTGCATATTGATATCATACCTACAGACATACATTCCTTCTTATTCTAACTAACTATTTCATACAGTGTTGTTCAGCATCCAATTAGACATACTTATTTTAATTGAACTAATTAAGGTGCATATTGATTAATTTAATTGACTGCTGAACAACCCAGGCAATTCTAATTAATAATTTTAAACAGATTAAAACAAATATAATAGTAACATAATTTATTTTATTATTTCATTCACAGATGGGGAAGGGGGTATAATTAAAAAAATAATTTTATTTATCTTATATCATGGCATAAAATTTAAAACGTTGGTGTAATAAACTCATTGAATAGGGGTGCAGACCATATTTTTAAGACTCAATGAGAAATTTAAGTACTTTTGAAAAAAATGATTCACAAATATTGGCTGCCAGCAAGATAGTACCTAATTACTACTGTGCACTTAATTTTGAGATATTTAACTTAATTTTTTCAAAACTTTAATTTAGAGTAATTTTTCAAAACTAGAGTAACAAATGTCTATGGAGGAAGCATTTTTTTAAGGACCAAACCATGGTGGGAGAGGGGGGGCAGCTGGCACATAGCACCAAAAATTTAGCTTTTAGAAGCTTAGAATGTATCCCTGTCTACATTCCATCCAGCCCAGGACAGATTAATCCAGCATACAATGCAGAAACTTGGCATACAAGAAAATTCTAAATAAAATCTCAGTGGACAAAAAAGTGATCTGGCATAAAATACTACTTTCTATAAACCTAATATAGTTAAAAATAAGAATTGGCATATATAAAATGAAATATGCATACACTAAACTACTGTTAAGTAAAGTATATTTAAACATTTAAATCACAATTAGAAAAAATAATCAAAATATTTAGAGAACAAGACACAAAACAATAAATTAAAAAAAAAATCTGTGCACAATAGGTTTTATATGTTTTAAAACAAATATATTATATATCATCTATAAAATTATGTGCATTATTATACACATTTTATAAAATTATATGCATATTTACCATTATAGGATTATATGCATATTTATCATTATAGAATTATACGCATATTTATCATTATAGAATTTGTTTAATGCTATGTATACAGTATTTTATAAGATTTCATACTTTAAATTCTTATTGTTTTATTAGTAATATATTAAACCAAACTTGCAATATATATATATATATATAAATATAATAATCAGAAGATATTACAAAAAAACTATAAGCAAAAGTATTTATTCATATTGATGAAATTTAATAGAATATATATAACAGTTTAATATCATAAATAAAACAGTTTATATCATGTAATAAAATTATCTTAATATTTACATAGATACACATATTTCAGTTATTATTTTGAAAATATATTTGTGCATATGTTATCCGAATTTTTATATATTTTTATTTTAATATATTATATTCATTATTTTTATAATTATATTATCTATACATACTACAAGCATTTCTCTTATATATTTATATATATTTGGTATGTCTTATGAATGCGTACATTTTCTGTAACACTATAGATAAAAAATAAACACTCTAATAAATAGATCTTAATTAGATGGGATTTTGTAATTTAATTTTGTAATTTTGTTGATGGAATTTAATAGTTTAATATTATATATATATGTATTCTTTTTTATAATTATATTATGTAAACGTATACAAACAGTAATATATATATATATAGACTTATATCTTCTGTAATACTATAAATATAAGTTACTGAAATTTACTAATTTTGCAATATTCATACTTAAAATATATTTATCGCTAAGTGATTTGTTATAATTTTATGTTTTTTGGCTTTTGAAATATGATTTAAAATTTAAGATTTTTAAATGTATAGTTAAGTATTTTGGCGTAAAAAATCTGACTCTGGTGTATAAAAATTGTATAATGCAGACAGGGATGTACCCTTTTCTCAATTTTTTATGGCTGTTATGAATGAGATCAATGAGATATATAAAAAGATAAAAAATGGTGAAATTCTCATTTATGACAATGGCATTAAAAAAATTCATGCTTTTGACCTAAATTATTTCCATGGAGGTGTTTATAAGGCATTTATTTGATAAATAATACAACTTCTAGATAAAATTGTTTTCCTTGAATTAATAATGATTGCCACTTTTTCAAAACTTAAATGCAGAATGTTATATTAATTATATGGAAAATAATATTATTATATATCTACAGAAAGAGGCCAATTTCTAAGGGTATGTGACCAAACTATGTTTTTGGCATGACCCTTTACTTCGTAATGGCATTCTTATGCATATTAAATGACCATGGCTTAATATTTTAAAATGTAACATTATAAATTTTATAAATTATAGACAATTAATTGACATAAAAATATTTATACTGTTCATAAAACGGAAGATAACATTATTTAAAATGAAAAATATTTGTTGTTGTAATTAATATTAAGAATATATCAATATTAAAAATTTAGATATAATAAATCAACGGCACATACCTTAAAATTACATGTGGAGTATATTATTCAAGTAAAAAGGACTTTAGATAAATAAATATTATTTATATAAATCAGTCTAAGTTAGCTTGTTTTTTATCTATATTCTTTACAACAAATTAATTAATTATATATTATTTTAATTTCATCAATTAACAGATAATTTATAAAGCAAAGGATAGTTTGAACCAACACAATTACACCATTATCCCTAAAAATATCCCAATAGACACTGCATATTTTTAAATTAATCTTTAGCATTCTTAATATGCTATTTTAAACTTATATAATTTAAAAATAATATTAATATACGAAATATTCGTGTGTCATTATTATTCATGTGATAATAAAAATTGACTGATAAAGGTATTAGAATTAGAATTTGTATATGTTTATCGATATATAATTAATAATATATCTTTAAACTGTAAACATATTGCTAATAGTTCTGGGGGTAAGTGGGGTGCTCATTCCTACACTTCTCAAAAAAAATAAAAATAATTTGAATTTAGGAAATCTAGGAAATTGTAAGATATGCAGTCTCTAAAATGGTTAGTGTAGCTATACGTCAATATTAAACAGTAGCAGGATAATATGTTTGCCTGGTCAGACAGTTGACGGATAAACATTTTCCGCAGCAAAACATTATTTTGTATATGATTCATAAATAACATTTTGAATAAACTAGATTCTGCTATAAATTACAGAATAGACTAGATTTCGCTATAAATTACAAAATAGATTAGATTCTGCTCTAAAATGACATAATTGACTTGATTCTGCTACAAATGACAGAATTTTCCCCCTAATTTGTATTCGTTCCCAAATTATAATTTCGTACTATAGCCATGTTAGTTTATCATTATATAGATATGCATTATACATATAAACAGTTGTATCTACAAATTAAATAGAAATTCAAATAGAAGTCTTAATTATATCTCCATTTGAATACATATGATAAGTAAATATTTACTGATGCCTTTTTTATACCATTACGAAGATGTATGAAGCTGATCTTCCCACTCCACAGCTTGTTCATATTGAAATAAGTTCTGGAAAAGAAAATGGAAGAACACTCCAGTAATTGACAGATTTTCCAGCCTGGCATCAACTCTTGTTGCATGAGACGAAACTAGGTTTCCCAATCTCTTTATTCTTAAATAAAGATCGCAGCAACCTTGCCAATTACAATTAAGTTGGGAGTGCGATAAGTGAAGTTTTTCAGTAATGCGACGTCTTCATAATGGGCTTCATTCCTCAACGGTATCGCTACACGACTATCAGAATTAGCCCTTATGAACATTCACTACAGTCACACAATTGACAACCGAATACCTTATGAATCTAGGCCGACATTTAACATGATATTTTTATCCCAATTCTGCACCTACTTCTTTTATACTGCAGCTAGCTCACTATAGACATTCAATGCAATTAATATTATACGTATATTGTTTATAGAACAATAAATTTTTTATATGTTACATAATATCTGAATATTTTGTAATCGTGTGCCGACCATACATAAATTTTGCGCAAATTAATATTGAATTTTTCATCAATATTTCTTTATATGCATATGTATTCAAAAGAGTTTCTATGTGACATATATTCATGTATGTATAAATTTCAGTTAAAAGATGGAATTTTGATGATTCAATAATTTACAAATTTGTACATTTATCTTTTTTATAAAGTTTGTGTAATTACTAAAGGCCTAATATATATATTTTTCGTATATTTATACAGCATCTATAATACTGATTATAAACCAAAAATAATACCTCCAAAATATAACTGATTCAAGTAGGTTGGCTTCCCTGCAGTTAAAAAATTCTATATAGGTGCCCCGAAACTGAAAAACAACCTCCTCTAAACATTCCTGGGGGCACCTCTGATAACCATTTAATACTAATTAATACTATTTTCCTTTACTAAAGATCTTTAGATAATTATCATTTAATATAAACTTTCATTTCTGTTTCTTATACAACCTTTGAAAGTGTATGGTTTATGTAAGAATAAAATATAACTAAACATTTTTTATTTTCTAAATTTTAAAAATCAATATTAAATATAAATCAAACTAAAATTGTTTAAAATATTCCAAAAACAAAACGAAATTAAAATAGCCTCACATTTTTAATTAAATACCATGAGTTTTGGTAAACAAAAAAATACATGAAATACTGTTTTGGACATTCAATAAATATAATAATTATTTCCTAACAATAAAAAATAAAATTATGTTGGTTACAAATAATTTTTTTTATATTTTAATAATATTTATCTAAATAGGGATATAAAACTTTTAGTACAAATTTTCCTTGTTTTAGATTTAATATCTGCTAATTCATGATATTTTTGAAATAATAATATCTTTTCTTAAAATCTGCAATAAGTATTTTTTCAGCCCACCCTCGGACTCTCTCGTTCCTGACTAGCAACTGTGTTAATAGTAAGTTTATAGCGACCCTTGATGTGTTCGTTTGGCATGTATACTTATCATTCTGAGACTGTTTATATATTCTGAACTATACAACATTTGTAAATTTGAAATAAAGGCTAACTTTTTTAAATATAGTTTTATTAATTTAATTTAATTTAATTTAAAATATATTATATTTTACATATATTTGTGATTTACTACTTTTACTGTTTTTAGTAATATTAAATATATTTGTTAAGTATTTCAATGGTAAATAAAAAGATTCTGAGAATATAAATTTAAAAATAATTAACCATTATAATATATATGCTTTTATGAAGTTATAACATTTAGTATACTATATTTTAATTTATAAAAAAAATTTTAATCACTTCAAATTTTAATTATAATAATTTTATTAATCATTACGGAATAAATAAACATAAAATAAAAACCGAAATTATAATTCATTATAAATCATTAGATGGATTTACATGAACAATATATGATTGATTCAATGAGCAATATATTATATTTCATTT
The DNA here is from genome assembly GCA_034780395.1 of Vannuccia rotundouncinata. NCBI lineage: Eukaryota > Metazoa > Platyhelminthes > Proseriata > Coelogynoporidae > Vannuccia > Vannuccia rotundouncinata. Next base: position 15,859 of record JAUZNC010027172.1, on the reverse strand, counting down.
TAATTAAATTTTAATATTATAGTCAAAGATTTTTAAGTAAATAGCAAATTAACATTATTTAATAAATCTATTTGGCTTTTTTAAAAAATATATTAATTTTAAATTATACATTCAAAATTTTAATCTAAAAATAATAGCTGAAAAATACAATATATATAGACAATTCTGCGCTTATTAGATACGATCTATAATCATAAATTAAATTAATTTGTTTGACTATATAATATACTTAGCACATTTATTATATATATATATATAAACATATGATAAAAACACTTCTTTAAAAACCTTTTTTAACACTATTATATGTTTATATAATTAAACGCAATTATCATTACTATAATATTTACACAAAATATTATTATAACACAATTACATATTTTTGTATATGTATATAGGCTCTTAATTTGTTGGTTTATTGTTTTTGTGTATATTTATGCCAATTTTATAAACTGAAGTGGTACTAAATAGACAATTCTCCAGATGAACAAATATTGAGTATATGTCCACATCTTCGAATACCGAGCGTATATAGACCACATTGTCGATGTTTTTCGTCTCTCTTATAACTTCATTTTGGATCGAACATGCTACTATCTCAACTTGGCTGACTTTGACGACGGCAAAGCTGAGATAAGGCCAAACTGTATAGCGTTGATGATGGAGAGGGTATGTGAGTCGGTAGGGGGGTGTATGTTCATTATATTAAGGTTTGTATAAAAGCCTCGAATAAGTTTGTCATCCCGAACTGAAGTGTCGCAACCTGGTCGAACTTCTGAGCGCCCCATTGTCATCAATGCGATAAGAAATAGTGAAGCGATTGGGAGGAACAGCTCAACCAATAGTAAATGAGACAGAAGACAACGCGCATTGTCGTCGGGAAGAGAGAAAGAGAGAGAGAGAGACTCAGCAAATATACAAACAGCAAAGACACACAGAGGGAGACAGTAAGAATTCTCATCGCAAACTGCGCACGCACGAAACCTCCCGAATCTCGCACTCTGTATAATCACCCCAAAGCGGTCAAGTTTGCAAAGACAACTTGAACAAGTTTGCCGTACTGTCGAGTTTTATTTGAATATTATCTGAGTCCAACCTTTGCTTCTTCTCTTACAATGTTGGGTAAGGGTCCATATGATGCTTCACCGATGTCTTCCAGCTACACGATGGTGGCGGGTTCAGCTGCGTACGGAATGAACAGTATGGCCAACACTATGGCACATGGGATGGCTCATGGCATGGCCAGCATGGGTGCTAATCTCTCTCCGTACAATTCAACGGCTCCACCCGGTATGTCCACGATGGGGCTCAGCTCTCCGATGGGTCAAATGGCGGCAATGGGAGGAATGGCTGGTATGGCGCATACTATGGGCAGCATGGCCGGGATGGGTGGACACCCGATGCAAATGTCGGCAGCAATGAATGGAGTTCCCAGTGCTATGGGGATGCCAGGAACACTTCCAACGAGTGGTCCGGTGGCCTTCTCCCGCAGCGCAAGCCCTCCTCGAGATACCAATGGCCAAAGAGCATATCAACGAACATACACTCATGCTAAGCCTCCTTACAGCTATATCAGTCTCATCACGATGGCCATACAACATTCTCAGTCCAAAATGTGCACTTTGTCCGAGATTTATCAATTTATCATGGACCTCTTCCCTTATTATCGACAAAATCAACAACGCTGGCAAAATTCTATTCGACATTCTCTCTCCTTCAACGACTGCTTCTTAAAGGTGGCTAGAAGCCCGGACAAGCCTGGCAAAGGGTCTTACTGGACGCTGCACCCGGAATCTGGCAATATGTTCGAAAATGGCTGTTATCTACGAAGACAAAAACGATTCAAGGATCCCAAACGAGAAGCTACTCGTCGTGCGAATAAAGAGGCCAATAACTCTGACAATCCCGGCTCTGGTTGCGATTCCCCGGATCCTCACTCCAAAGATTCCGACGAGAAGGCGAGTCTAGCTGATGATTCTGGACTAGCTCAAACTGACATTTCTGCCAAAACCGAAGCGTCGTCGCCTTCTTGTGAACTTGGTTCTCCACGGAAAGTATCCCTCCTGCCTCCTGGACTGTCCTGTACTCAACCTCTGCCTCCGGTTTTAGCTCCACAGCTACACCAACACGGTATGTCCCTTCAGCACCCAACGACACAACTCTTCGACACAAGCATTCCGCCCCCTAACAACCCTTTTTCTATCGATCGGTTGATGCATACACATCCTGGAATGACCCCAATGGATCCAAGTGAAATGGAGCATCATCTCAAATACTACGACCAAATGCCTTATTATGCTGCTGCGGGCATGATGAAGGCAGAAGATAGTCTGGTTTCTGGTTATCACGGCTTGCAACAAATGACTCACCCGAGCAATCAAGCTTCAATGGCCTACGAATACTACAAATGCGCAAGTCAACCACCGATTCCTTCAGCACCTTATCAACATCTTCAACATGCTGGTGACATGAACCTCTGATCTGTATTCAATTCTATTATAATCTCAATCATGATGGTAAATCTCGGACTACAGCGCGGTAACTCTAATCATTGCTGTTATGTAAATATATAAATCTATATTTATTTCTCTTATAAGTATAAAGATAATTTTTTTAAGCATTTATTACAATTAAATAATTTGTATTAAATAGTTTTGTACATATAATTATATAAACTTATTTAACGTTTTTAAACTGCATTTCCATAATTATTTAAAATATCATTCCAAACATCAGTTCCATATATATTATTACATAAATGAAAATGCCAACTATTTTATTATGTTTTGGAATTTTTATATTCTTAATTCAATAATGTATAGTTTTAATAAAACTATGATCTGATAACCATATTTCATAAAAGCATGTGGAACATCCATTTACACATATAAACCTGACCAAGAATGCCTGTGCGACAATCATACTGTACATATTTATATATATATTTCGTGTTAATTATTATTTCATAATGTTCCAAGCATTATCTATATATTATTTATTAAATTAAAACTGGTCTTATAATTAACAATTTTATTTATCTGTATTCGCGCATTGCAATCAATAAAAAATATTGTACAATTTAATATCCTATAAGTTAATGATAATATTTAAAGTAATCTATATATACATTGCATTATCCATGATCGACTATATACCTGTATATAATTTTTATATAATATATGCAATATTACCCTGTTTTAAAGTGGCAAAACTTTGCTTTGTAAAATTATATATATATACGATTATTTATCCGTTATATTCTTCTATAATATATATGTATCTATTCAAATATATCACATCATATATATATTTCCTGTAATCATCATAAGCTGTTTTAACATTGTTTTGTATTTAACCAACCTTTCTAAATCTATAATGTGGATTTAATTATTGCAATTTATTTTACATGAGTTCAGCTCATGTATATACTTAAGCTTATACATATATTTTATTCATGAAGTTTTATAGATTTTCTGTACTCAGTCTGTAAAACAGTGTGACCACTCTCTGTAAATCTCATTTATTTAAAACAATATATATATTTGCAATGTATCTATAAATATATATATATATGACCCTTCTTTGAAATAAAATCTGAATGTATTTATTAAATGTTTTTTTTATATATTTTATTTAACAATTATATATTGCTATCTATATATAAATAAATGCATGATATTAAGTCTTATATTTGCCCAGCAACTGCTAAGTATATAATGTATATATATATTTACGCAAATAAAGGATAAAGATTATATAACATAAGATAGTTTGGTGTCCAAATGTGATATTATAGGTATTGCGTCATCTTAAAACAGTATAAAACTGTTATAATAAGCAATAGATGACATAATTCGACCATAAAATATTATTTTATATCTAATAGTGTGTATTGCAGATAAAATCGATTACATGAGATATATATCCGATTAATATTTTACATGCGGTCATATAGTTATAAAAGTGAACCAAATGGCTCACATAAATCGATTTATCTAAATTGTAATGTTTTTTTAATGAATAAATAATGTTATATTTGGTTATATAGGTGATTATGAAATCATTTCTCTGACAGCTGTAATATTTGGTATATATATATATAGTGAGTACTTCTATATGTCCGATAAACTCAAAGTTGTCATTCTAAATCATTAACATATTTAACGAGTCAATTGTCATATATTTCTGAACTTAACTCATTAAATAAAGAATAAAATTCGAGCAGCCCGCAATCCATTGCAAACTATATATAACGAGAAAATTTAAACTTACAATTCTAACATATTAAATATTTAAGACGTATATTTCTTATCACAATTAATATTTCAATATTATGTTTTCTATACATTAACTACTAATTTAAAGTTTTTCCTTATATATATATTTATAGATATATATATAGAGTTTGCGCATTTATCGATTATGTTTTTTAATACAAAAGATCATAACTTTTTTATTTGCGTGCTTGTAATCGTTTCCTTACATATACGGTACACATTACGTAATCACAACCAAAGCATAACAATAGAAAATTATAATTCGGTTTAATTATACTGTTATAGGTCTAACAATAATAACTCATACTCCTGAATAATGATGAACTAATCCGTTCAGTTGAATCAAAACATTATACTGTGCAAACAGTCTTATATTCTATATAATATAGATTGTAATATGTGTATATAACACAGTGAATGTGTGAATTATCGGGATTAATTTTAATCTCCCTTATATTTTATAAGGACAGACGTTAGCTTAACACTAATATTATACAGTTATTATTAAAATATATAGCTGTATTTTAGAGTATTATATAATTATATATATATATCAGAGTATAATGAGATGTAAAATTGTATTTTCATTTATATATATTTATATTTATATATTTATTTATTAATAAAATTAGCAATTATACATAGATAGAAAATTTTTAGTTCTTATTTGAATATTATAGGAAACTATATATACCATATTCATGGTTTCCAAATATTTATACCGAATATTAATTATTGTGAAACAGATATTTTACTATTAAATTTTTTCTATATGTATAATATATATAAGTGAATATTTACTGTATATCAAAGTAGGGAATAATAATTTTCAAATTAACGAATATTTACTATATTAAAGTAAAGCAAATATTCAATTACCGTAATTTCTACTATTTATTAATTATGTATATAGAATATTTTAGTGTAAAAGTAGCAAACATTTTATTATCAAAGTAAAAGTTAATATCCAATTAGTAAAATTTTTAATATTTTACTTCATATCAAATTAGTGAATATTTAATACTAATAAAGTAGCGAATATTTACTTTCAAAGTATCGAAATATAAATACAATCAAAGTAGCAAAAATGTTATACTAATAAAGCATATAGCGAATATTTTCACTTTAAAACCTGCAACATATTTACTTTTAAAGTAAAGAATATATTTACTATCAAAGTTTCAAAATAAGTTCTATATATATTAAGGTCGGTATAGCGAATATTTTTTACTATCAAAAGAGGCTATAAACAAAGAGGCTATCATTGTACTGACACAAAGCAAAATATATATACTATATATAATATTGCTTAATATAATTTGTTAAATATTTATAAAAAATTAAATATAAATGTTCAGTTTATATAACGTTTATTCATTATATAATACATATGTTTCAATTTGTGTATTTCTCTTTTTAGAGGGAGTAAATTGTGTTTACTGTCAACGGAATAATTGCAGGAATTAAACATGTTTTAAAAATATTTTAGCAAATTTGTTATCTGACATTGTAATTTTAAAGGTTAATTTTGATATATTATATGTGTATATTATCTTTCACCATTTACTGTTTCATCAAAGAAAAATGGATTAGTTACTCCATTTGTAGAAATGACAGCCTTTCCTGTAAATCCTTTTTGGTCCATTGATTTTGTAGGTTCATTTTGCTCAGACCAATAAACACAGTTGTGTCGATTTACAACATACCATCTAATCGAAACTTTACTATTGCTTAGTCCGTCCAGACAATTCGATCTAATAATCGTCTATCGATTCGTTGTAAATCAATTCAATAATTTCTTCACAAAAATTTACTCTTCGATCAAGGTCATCTTCACTGATCTGTTGATGAATATTGATAAGAATTTAGTCCTAAATCTTGCTTGAGAATGCGATCGATGGACAGATGACTTAGATATATCTAATTCTGCTTCTGCTTTTAGTATATGGAGAAATTATCTTTCAAATATCCCAACAGCAGTAATATTTTCTTCATTGCGACATGATATCAACAATACTACCGGTTTCAGTATGAAAACAGGTGTTGATTGCCTGTCTATTGAGCGACCACAAGTTGTTTCAAATTGTCTTGCTACTTCACTGCAATTATTCGTTCGATAAAACTTTTTTACAATGAACACTCGTTCTGCAGTTTTAAACGTTGAGGAATGATTAAAATTTCAAAATAAAGATTATTCATGGAAATCAATAACGTTGATTTCATAGATTTCAATTAAT